>OZ014427.1:19606902-19742583 GCA_963966015.1 Aphidecta obliterata
CGGAGAAAAATTATCACAGACCGACTTATCGATGAAGGTTGAGGAAACTAGGCGGTCATTTAATTCCCTCGGTGGTAGTTTTCCGGACTTCGGTTGCAAAAATCGCAAGTTTTAGTGGTAAATCCCTGTTTTCCACACTTATAACAGAAACGGTTGACTTGTGGTGTTGGGCAATTTGAACGCATATGTCCAGCCAATCGACAATTCCAACATACCGCAGACTGTCTAGAGGACCCCGATGCACCTCCATTCACCTTCCCGGAGCAATCTGTCCCATCAGACACACCACTCGCATTAACGTATGCCAACTCAGGCTCTACCCATCTTCTAGAACGTGTAGGCGGTGCAAATTTATCAATAGATTCTTTTCTAGCTTCCAACTTTCTACACAAATTAACTAGTTCCGCAACAGAACTGATATCAACCAACCCCAATTGATTTTGGAAGAATGGAAGCAAATTATTCACAAGAAGACGGACCTTCACATTCTCGGCAATCGGACGCGATAATTTATTGAACATATTAGAAATTTTTGCTATATAGATACCAACCGACTCATCTACGCCTTGCGTTCGACGTTTGATTTGATCAAACAGTTCTTCATCATAGTAAGGCGATTGGAATTGACTCCTCAGCGCACTCACCAATTTCTCCCAGGTATGAATATCTTTACGGATGGAACAATAATATTGATATGCATCATCAGAGAACAAATCTGCCGCAGAAACTATTAAATCAGACTTTGATACATTTCGAGAACAACAGTACTCTTCTACAGTTTCTAAAAAGGTGCTTAAGGACATACCCGACTTTTTTCCACTGAACTTCAGATTCCATTTATAAACCGGAACTGACTTACTACCACCTTGTGACACATCATTCGCTGACCTATCCGAGACAGGCAAGCTTCTATCAAGAACCTTGTCGTCATCTGATTCCGTCTCAGAAGAAGAAGATCCCAATGACAGACTCGACGCCAACATCATCGAAATATTTGAGGGGTTAGCCTCTGAAACCCTACGTCGCTCAAATCTCCTAGCCCTACTATTCAGCTCCGCTTGTAAGTTTATCAAAGAAGCCAACAAATTTGCTTTAGTAGCAATATCCTCAGGTTGGACTGGTTTGCTTTTATTTGCCCTTCCTATACAATGCACAATCTTCGTCGAAATTTTTTTGAATATATTGCTCTCCTCATTATTTGAGAAATCGGCAACTAAAACTTTGACTTCGGCAACCTTATCATTTACATACTTCAAATCATCTGCGAATGTGTATGGGTAAGTTGGATAAGTAAACTTCGAACCCGATTTCTCGAATCTAATAATATTCCTCAAAGTCTTTCTCATGGATTCAACAGTCTTTGGATCCGTCACGCCCCGAAAAGATAATTCGTACGCCAATTCATCTTTTTCCAACCTCAAGAATCTATTGATAAATTTGCACCGCCTACACGTTCTAGAAGATGGGTAGAGCCTGAGTTGGCATACGTTAATGCGAGTGGTGTGTCTGATGGGACAGATTGCTCCGGGAAGGTGAATGGAGGTGCATCGGGGTCCTCTAGACAGTCTGCGGTATGTTGGAATTGTCGATTGGCTGGACATATGCGTTCAAATTGCCCAACACCACAAGTCAACCGTTTCTGTTATAAGTGTGGAAAACAGGGATTTACCACTAAAACTTGCGATTTTTGCAACCGAAGTCCGGAAAACTACCACCGAGGGAATTAAATGACCGCTTAGTTTCCTCAACCTTCATCGATAAGTCGGTCTGTGATAATTTTTCTCCGCCGTTTTCACAACTGTTGTCCAATCAACGAGTTATTTTGGACTTTCTTCTAGCTAGTACGCAGGGTGATGAGAGGCCATACTTGACGGTAAAAATATTTGATAGAGAGATCGTCGGTCTTTTGGATTCTGGAGCAAATCGTACCATTATGGGTAGAGCAGGAGCACGGTTAGTAGAGCAATTAAAGCTAACTTGGAGTACGGAACCACCAGTTTCGTGTGTGGTGGCCGATGGCACAAAGCATGTGTCTAAAGGATCTGTTTACGTTCCTTTTAGTGTAGAGGGTAAATTGAGTATCATAAAGGTTTTAGTTATGCCTTCATTACCGCATGCTCTCATATTGGGCGCTGATTTTTGGAGAGATATGGGTATTGTACCTGATCTGCGAGGGGGAAATTGGCGATTTTCGTCAGAAGCTCCTTGCGAGTTAAGTTCCGTGTCTGCATTGAAACCTCAGTCCGAACTAACCTCTGATCAATGTCTGAGGTTGGATAATTTAGTAAAGAAGTCATTCGATGAAATGGGAGACGGTTTGGGTTGTACTCATCTGGTAGAGCATAAGATAGTAACGGACTCGCCAGCCATAAAGCAGCGGTGCTTTCCGGTGAATCCAATAATGCAGGGTCATTTAGATAGGGAACTTGACAAATTGTTGAAGGAAGGTGTGGTAGAACCATCGAATAGTCCATGGTCCTCACCCATTTTACTGGTGAAAAAAAAGGATGGGTCATATCGCGTATGTGTTGACTTTCGAAAATTAAATAAAGTCACGGTCAAGGATGCTTATCCTTTGCCGTTTGTCTCTTCGGTACTTGATAAGTTGAGAGATGCCCGCTATTTGTCTTCGTTAGATGTAAAGTCAGCTTACTTTCAAATTCCTTTGGCCCCAGATTCCCAACAATATACAGCATTTTCAGTTCCGAATAGAGGTCTTTTCCATTTTAAGAGACTTCCTATGGGGTTGTCGAATTCGACGGCAACTTTTCAGCGTTTCATCGACTCAGTTCTGGGACCTGAATTGGAACCTTATGTCCTCGTTTATGTAGACGACATTATTATAGTAACGCAGACTTTTGAGAGGCATCTGGAGATCCTTGAGGAGGTTTTTAGTCGCCTGAAAAAGGCAGGATTATCTTTAAGCAAAGAGAAATGCCAGTTTTGTAGGCCTGAACTTCGTTTTCTGGGCTATGTAGTTGACAAGAATGGGTTACATGTAGATTCGCAGAAAGTAGAGGCAGTTCTTTCTATACCGGCACCTCGTAACGTTTCGGAAGTCCGAAGATTTTTGGGTTTGGCATCTTGGTATAGGCGTTTTATACCGGACTTCTCAACTATCGTTGCCCCTATATCTTCATTGTTAAAGAAGAGTAAAGTATTTTCTTGGGACGAAAATTGTGAAAGGTCTTTCAATAGAATAAAGGAATATCTCGTGTCGTCTCCTGTGCTTGCGTGTCCAGATTTTGATCTCCCGTTCTTTGTGCAAACTGATGCTTCTGATTTCGGATTGGGCGCAGTGTTATATCAGGTACATCCCGAAATGGGAGAGAGAATTGTTTGCTATTTGAGTAGGTCTTTGAGCAAACAAGAGCGAAAATATAGTACAACTGAAAAGGAGTGTTTGGCTGTTTTGTATGCGATAGAGAAGTTGAGACCCTATTTGGAGGGCACTCATTTCACTGTGGTCACTGACCATTACAGTCTCAAATGGATTAACACTATAAAAGATCCCGTCGGTCGTATCGCTCGTTGGGCAGTTAGGTTGCAGCAATTTTCATTTGATGTTGAACATCGAAAAGGCAAGGATAATGTCGTTCCTGACGTCCTTTCGCGCAGTGTACCGGTTATTGATGAAGTGGTACAAGTATCACAGGATTCCGAAGAGCCTCTTAGGGATCATTGGTATCTAAAGATGCTAAAAAGTGTGCAGAGTAAACCTCATAAGTTCCCAGGTTGGAGAGTGGAGCATGGTAAGCTGTTTAAGCATGCTAAACTGAAAGTTCCGGATTTATCTGAGGAGGAATCGTGGAAAAAGGTAATTCCTAAGGAGGAGCGAGCGGATATGATGTCGAGATGTCATGATCATCCTTTGGCAGGGCACTGCGGTGTTCGAAAAACAATCGCAAGATTGTCAACTTTTTATTATTGGCCAAAAATGAGGTCGGATGTGGCACGATATGTTCGGAGATGCGAGGTTTGCCTCAAAATTAAGCCAGAACAGAAAAGTCCGGCTGGACTAATGCTGAGTAAAACACCCACCATAAAAGAACCTTGGCAGCTTTTAAGTCTGGATCTGATAGGTCCTTTGCCTCGCTCATCAAAAGGATTCCAATATATCCTATCGGTAAATGATAGTTTCAGTAAGTTCACGCTTTTATTTCCGTTGCGCAAAGCTACTGCTGATCTGGTCGTTAGGCATCTTGAGGATGATGTTATTTTGTTGTTTGGTCCTCCCTCAATTATATTATGTGATAATGGGAAACAGCTGAAAGGAAAAGTGTTTTCGAGTTTTGCTGAGAAATACAATATCAAGGTGGTCTATAATGCTAATTATCATCCACAAACGAATCCTACGGAAAGAGTGAATAGGGTCACTAAGTCAATTCTTACGGCATATGTAGCGGATAATCAGAAAAATTGGGATAAATATTTGCCATCTACAGGCGCCGCTTTGAGGTCTGCTAAACATGAGGCTACCGGATATTCTCCAAATTTCTTAATGTTCGGAAGAGAAATTAATTTTTTCCAGTCACAGGATATGAACCTCGTTGTGAAAAACATTGAAATCGAGAGGAAGACCGATTTTGAAAAACGGGCAGCTACATTAAAGAGCTTGTTTTGTGACGTACAGAAGCGTTTGAAGTTAGCGCATGAAAAGAGTAAACGCTATTATGATTTACGGCGACGTCCCGACACATTATCTTTGAACCAGAAAGTGTGGAAAAGGAATTATGTTTTGTCGGATGCAACAAAGAATTTCACGTCTAAATTAGCCAATAAGTTTGTGGGACCCTTCGTTATTCACAAGATAGTATCTCCGTGGACTTATGAGCTACGGGATGATTCTGGCAAGAATTGTGGAGTATGGCATGCGAAAGATTTGAAGGCGCACCCTCCGGATGAATAGGATGCCAGTGTCTTTTTTTTTATCGTTTTTTTTTTCTTTTCAAGTAAGGGGAGAGTTGTTATGTCCGGAATTGGCGAACGCTAGTTTTCCGATCCCTGATCGTGGTCACGCCACTGTTATACGACGGGATTGGGGGAATATGTTTTATTGTCTGTTGTATCGCCTGCGGTGTGGGAACGAGATGGATTTTGGAAATTTCGAATTGTGGGACAAGGATGAGGATATGTTGTTTCGTGATTTTATTTGAGGTTGTCGAATCTGAAATACGGTGTTGGGGAGATTTAACTCACGTGAGGACTTGGGATGGTTGTTTTCTGCGCATTCTTCAGTTAGATGGTGGTTTTTCGAAAGTCGAGGAGTTTTAATACTTACCTGATTGAGGGATTTGAATTTCGAAAAAGTTATACAGTGGGATTATTGTCGTTTAGCTTCAGAGCTTATTTGGAGGATTTTGTGAAATCTTACTGTGTACCTGAAAGGGGATTTACCATATTGAGAGGTGAGATTAACCATTTCTTCAATTCTGCCTCGTGCAACTTGTGCTTTCTATTTTAGAACTAGGATCAATATTCTGCTGGAACTCTGTTTCGGTGAAGCATTCTCATTTATAATCATTGAGGAAACCGTACCTAATTTGGTACTGAGAGAACCCTCTGAAAGAGGTAGGTATTTCTGACTGGCGAGTTCGCCATTTTGATTTCTTTGAATTTGTGTCCATAGGGTCCTTGTTCTGAGACATTTCAGTGGTTTCGCTGGAATATCTGCAACATCAATTGTCGATTTATAAGTCACCGGGTCGAATCAGCCCCAGGAAAATCAGTACTGCTGCCATCAGTTACCTTTTGGTGATTTCAACATCGTGGAGGTTCTAAATCGTCACTACCTTTCCCCTTTGGATCGAGGAACTTCATTAAAGGTCGTATCATCAATTTCTGGAATTGGTCAGCGCTAATGTCGAGCTGTATTTATTAAGTTTGAGTCAGATAATATTTGCATTATTATTTAGTATCATCAATAATAGGTTAACGTATGAGACCTATTTAAGCTATTTTGATAGGAACCTCATAAGGTCTCTGTGCCTGATTTCGCACATAATTTGCTATTGTTGTATGATCTATTTATGTATACAGTGTGAGCCATATATAGCGCTATATAAGGACCTCGAGGTAATTACTCCCCCTTTAGACTTATTATTAGAGATCATTTATCTAGATTTATTTAGTGATTTTTCGGAAACTAGAGCAAGTGTGCTGGATGTGAATATTAAATCACTTGGCGCCCCCTTAATATATCGTTTTTGTATAACCCACTCCCATCTTCAACTGAGCTTTGGGACCATCCAGCATATAAGCGAGATTTTGAGTCCTAAGTGCTTATAAAGAATAATATATCGTGGCAACTCTTTCAGTCTTGCATTTGAGAAACTCCCGATGAATCGGATCATACAGTAGTTTTTCGATTGTGTTGAGGGGTAACTACAAACCAGCGAGGGAAAAAGCGTTGTGAACTTGAAGAATCTACTGGTCTCTTCTTAACAACTGAAGAAAACCTTGCTTTGTTTTTGTTGCTTTTCAAATTTTCATCTCAACTTCTAATTGCTTTGTTCTGACACTATTTCATTCAATGTTATTTCTTTGTTTTATTTAGAAAATTTGACGAAAACAATAATACATCGTCCAACAATTTCACAATTAAGATTAAAAAAAATATATATCAAAATAATAGAATAGTTCTCGACCCTGTACCAACTTCCTCACTTTAAAATCTGTCACCATGCTGCCACCATACGGTGCAATTGGCCGCGCAATAAATCTTCAATAAACATTTCACACCCCTCTCGTAACTTTAACAAGGGATTTATTAATAAAAGTATGCCGTTGTCGTATTTCATATCTGTCGCTTATTCGAATGATCTACTTGTTCCCCGAAGTAGATAATGGTCGCATTGTTTGGTACTCGGGTCCCTTGCGACACCATACGGCCCCCCTGTATACCTACAATGATTGACGTTATGTCCCATGCCCAAACTACAAAACCAGGGTTTATATGCCGGATCTTATGGATATGGTAATTGTGACTTCAATGAATCGTTTGTTAGATATTCTCAAGTTTGTGGTCCTTGTGAGAATTATTAGGTGTATATAATATTTTTAGATTCGGTTGTAATCTCTCAGAAGTCGTTCACCTTTTTTCCTTCTGAATTTCTGGTTAACAGTGAAACCATTATTCGATGATAACGATATCAGTTGCCCCCAGTGTAGGATAAAAATGATTTTCTACCTCAAACTTCATGAAATCAGTCGAAATAAAAATATCTTACGTAGGTATATCTAGAAAGCTGGATTGTATTCGGAAAATAATCATGTCTTGGTATTTCTACTATGAAAATTCTGATTCTCATAGTTTCACCATTTAATTGGTAGGTAAATTCAAACACTCATTATTCTGAAATTATATCCAGGTACATACGCTTACATATTCCCAAAAGCGGTTTCTTCCTACAGCTATTAGGTATCATTATTTAAATTTAATGATATGGCATTAGAACTAATTCGTACTCATTGAGAATATCATTGCATAATGTATACGTTGGTCATGTAAATACAATAATTTCGTATCAAAATACTCGGTGCACTTTTTTTAATAGTTTCAATTAATTTTTCCCGGAATTATTGAATCTCAGGTATTGAATTTAAAGTATATCGAATGTGAATGCATCTTCGATAAAGTTTTCAGGCTGATTTGATCAATGTGCATTCGAATATGTTAAAATAAAATTCTGACTAATCGGTACATCTTCTCCACTCAAATGTTACTCACACCTTTGCGAGGACCTTCAGTTTTTCAACAAATATTGCCAATTTTCTATTATGATTTCTGTCTTCCTCCTTTCTGTGTGAACATAAGAAGAAACTATATTCAAAACAGAGTATAGGATGAGGTAATTTTTCTTGTATACTATTATATCGTACAGGAGAACATATTCTCGAGAATACTTTTACCCTTTCACATCCCATTTTCATTAAAATTTTCGAATTTTTTCATTTGCATTTTCTAACAGATTGAAACAAAATTATTCTATCATCCCTGAAATTTTTTCTTGGTTTTTATACTACGTTGCTTCAATAGTTTTACAGGAGCTCTATAATTTTGTTCATATTTAACCATGTTACAATAAATTGCTAGTTTGGTACAAAATTTCCTGAATCTATGGTAAAATAATCTCTACAAAAATACTGAGTGGTCTCGATGAAACTGGTTGAATGACACAAAATCCTTCAAATCTTTATAGTCTCCGTGAAAATTATTGGAGAAAAATCAAGAGATGTTTTACTACGGTACTCGATCAATTGTTATGATTGGGAAATGGGAATGGAAGAGATGTAAAAATTTTCTAATGGGTTTGTTTGTTTTACATAATTTCAAATATTCTTGAGTTTATTCGACGAAATGCATGGATGTAATTTTTGGAGGTGTCGATGAAGTACGGGACTGTTCTTACAACAGTTCGTGAATTATGATAAAAGAAAATTATCATAAAATTCAAAAAGGGTGGGTAGGCCTTGTTACAGTTTGGTCAGAAAATTGGTTGCAGATATTTTGTTTTTGATTATATTCCTTTTCAAACTTCACAGAATATATCTTGTCAGGGTTTTATTGTGTTCGTGTTGAGATATTATTATATGTGCAATGGAATATCAATAAGATATAAGAAAAACTTTCGAATTTTTGAATTTTCGTGTTAAACCTGCAGCGTTGTTCTGTTTTATTTTCAATCGAATAATAAGGCAGTTTTATTCTTTCGCCTGCTTAATTTAATTCAAAATTGAGAGATATCATTCTTCTGAATACAAAGTCAGGTACTGAAAATTCTGGCAGGTCATATTTGTTGAATTAAAATTTTTTCTGACGAAAAATACATTTCAGTCGAGAATGACAGAAACTTCTCCTGAAAAACTCCGCAATTCTCACTTATTCAGACTGACGGCTGTACTGAAAAAAAAAACAAATGAAGAAATGCCGCTCCGAAAACAGTTACAGACTTAATGACGGATACGTCGACGAATAACTTTTTTGTCTGTAACAATTTATCGATTAGTCATAGACGGTTGTTTCTTTCGACATAAATCGAAGCATTTAATTGCAGAAACTCGGCGGTACCAGCTCGTAAAGTTTATTAAAAGATTTCATCAGTTTCTCACGCTTACAAGACAAAAAGTCATAATTCCAGTACGTTGACGTTTGGGATCTTCTCATTCTCGATCGGTAAAATAAATTGTGAACTGAAATGGGTCTGCTCAAAAAATCGATGGAATTGATCGTCAACAACCTGACTGATGGGCAATATGAGAAATTCCTCGAATCGAAATAACGGAAACTCAACATTTTGGAGCACATGACTGATCCCAGAGATCAGAGCGACTTCCGTTGCATCATCGGCTGCTACATTTCTCCATCCAGTTTAATAGACGGTTATTCGTTTCCACCGAAAAAAATATGCAAAATTATTGTTCATTATCATAAATTTTCCATATTGACGGCTCGGAAACGGGCTGCACCATTCCGCGGTTCAATAAAGTTCCCTACATTTCGCAGATGTTGCTTCCATTGCCACGGTTAATCATAAGTTTTCCCACGGACCGATAAGGCAATCTGTGTTCTTTGTTGTAACACTAATGACAGATCACGATAAGAAAAGTAGCGAATTAACTAATGACAAGGTACATTACAGCCAAATGTGATTTGCTTGGACTTCGGCGTGTGGAACGATGATGGCTCGAAAGGGTTTAATTAGAAAATTGCCTTGGAACACGATCACCACTAAGAAACGGGGTGCGGTTAAGAGAAGCAGTTAAATATCTTATCGTAATAATGGGTTAATCCCCAACAATGTCGGTGGCGAAAATATCTAGGGAGCAAACAGTTAACGCGTCATGATTTCCAGTCCGCAATTCGATTTCTTTATAAATATTTGTGCAACATTGACACGCCCACGATTTGAAGGCAACACTTTTGTTTCTTGCAAAGAACTACTTCTAATTTCATAGAGATACAATACAACTGAAGATGAAATGGGTAAAAGTCCTGGTACTTACTTGAAACAATCCTGAAACCCTTTCTCATATAGCTGAAAACCGGAGTCATTTGGTATTTCGGTAGAGTGTCTTCCCAATTTTCAAATTTACACAAATTTGCCTCAACTTAATTTTCCCCGTGATAATTATTGTTCGAGATATTATTATATGAACGGCAACACTTGGGGAATCAAAATTTAAATAATATTCCCATAAAATGGGGAATTATCACCTCATTAATTGCATTTAGTGTGTCCAAACAGGGTACCCCAATCCCAGCCTCCTACGTAATGTTACGGCCAGTCATGCAGTCTCGCGTACCGTTGACTATAAATAAAAAGATTTGTTATTGGCATTAGCATAACTGGACACCAATACGTTTTGAATGGAGCCGATTGAAGATTTCTCTAAACGATTTCGAGATGAGGGTACACTCAACATAAAGTATAGAGTAAGTTGTCGTTCCACTTTGCCCACTAATATTGATTTGTGTAGATCTTATCGGGGTTCTACCAACGGGGAATGACACCGTACAAGCCGGAGGAATATTTTGAGTTATGTCGGCCGAATATTAATTGCCCAATTCACCTTCTCTACGGCATTCCAGTTCAGTATATCTGTAGTTGTGCGATATCGTCAGTGAGAACTATACGGGAATTAATTAAAATATATTCGTTTCAGTTCGAGATATTTCTAGATAATTTATCGAGGCCTTAGGAAATCAATTAATGATATCGATATTTTTTAACAAATTGACAGTTTTTGTGTCCAACATCGAAATTCCTCGGTTTTTGATTTTATAAACTTGTTATATCTCGAAGAATGCCTATCTGGAGGATGTTCCTCGGATTTCCACTAAATTTTAGATGATTAGTAATATATTGTAATGGCCAATGTAACAAAAACAAGATGGTTTTAGCGGACAATAGTTTAGATTTGAAAAAAAAATGTTCGGAAAGGTCGATTTTTGCTGGCAGTTTTTCTTCCTATCTGTTATTCCTTGACCCTTAATTGATTTGAATCAACATTCCCAAATCATTCAAATTAAACCCCTTATTGTTTCCAAGAGCGAAAGCCGGAATCCCTTCGTTATTTCGAAAATTATAAAACCGTCCATCACGACGAAGCCCTGAGGGATACCGGCACACGTTCTGAATTTCCTGAACCTTTGTATGAACAGGTGTGATGAACGGTCTCCCTTATGCAGACCTTGGTCACGTTGTTGTTCTGTTTCAAAGGTCGTGTCGCTATTACTCCTACTTCTGGAGATTTAGCTCTAGGGCATTGTTTGAAAAACCTACACGGATATTATTAAAAGTATTAATCGAATTGATGTTATAATGATATCGGAGCTAAATGTAACGCATTAACCTACTCGTTTTTATTCATAATTTTGGATTAATAACCATTGTAATCCATTGAGGAAAAATTAACCTCCTAATGAAGTTTCGTAAATGACAATTTCAGAAAAATTTCAAAACCATTCAACATCAAGTCATTTTGTTCAATTTTTTTTTTATCGTGAAACACTATTCCTAGTAGTCCATGAGTTAAGAGATTTTGAACATCATGTAGGAAGCAAATGCATCACCGTAAATACATTCAATTTGGTTCAGGTGTGCTTGAAGTTGAATGCTAGTTTTTTTCAGAAAAAATGCGATATACGAAAAAACTCTGCTCTAAAAACGACGAATTCAGCGAGACATTCGAGAACATCGTTATGGCCACTTCTGATTTGCGAAGAAATCAATCAAACAGCGAATATCGCTCTGCGATAGCTCAGTACATGTTACGTCACATCGCCTGTTTTTGAATACTAACATTTCTTTTGGAATTTTCCGAAATAACTGAAATTTTCGAAAAAATTCATAAAAAACCCAACCACTTTCCTCATCGTTCTGAAGGTTGTGGTGTTCTTGCCACGAATTAGCGATCTCCGCTATCAAAAAAACGCTGCTTACAAAAACCCGTTTCCTTATTCCAACATACAGACAGGGATATTACGCAAGTATCGCTTTTTCGAAAAAAAAATTCCATTTCCCCTTCAAATTCTCCTTAATGAAAAACAAAATGAAGAAACATAACTGCCAATTACTGTCGCATCTCTTTAACACTACCGCCTCTACAATACCAACAGGATGCCTTATCTCCTAATTTTTTTAATGAGGTATATCCTCAGAGTTTGAAATAAATGTCTCTTCGTTGAATGACGGCGATTTCGCAGTATTCGAGAAGAATGCGTGCGGTTCCCTCCAGAGGAAGTAGGATGGGGATGTGTGTTTCCAGGTGTGCATGTAACACAGGAAGAGGACACAAATCTCAGGAGGAACCTGCGGTGGGCACATATACGACGCATCCTCGCGTACAGGAAGTGAAACCAGACCTTCCGTTCACCTTGAACTTCGGCGGAAGACTCTATCCTATGAAGATATTTCTGAAATGTGAGGATCGATGAATTCTGATTTTCATTAGGAATCGGCAAATTCAGATCAATAAACTCATTATAATTTTTATGATCATATTCAAGTATATTGGTACTGAATTGTAATCCACAAGAAAATATGTTTTCAGTAGAATTATGAGGAACAAAGAACGTTCAAGCTACAAGACAAAATTCATGATTCTGCATTTTCATTAAACACCAACTCTATTGGTAGGCTCACGTCTTCGAACATATGCGCTCTAAACTTTTTCTCTTTTCTTGGCCAGCTGCTGGTCCACCCTCACCTCCTTCAGATAGTTTTCTTTTGCATTAGACACATTTTAGAATTCCCACGATTTATAATCTCAAATCTGGGACCAGTCGCAAGGTGTTCCTTCAGTTCTATTTCTACCTGACCTTGCCATATGATGGTTTGTTTACTACAGATTTCAAATGCCATGTTTGGGATTGTTCTGCGACTGTTTGTCGTGAGCAGATGGAGTTAAGGTCATTATGTGAAATCGGCATTCAAAAGAACTCAAAACTGAAAAAATTTATGGCGAAATAAGTTTGATCTTCATCAGAAGAAGTTCATATTGAGAAACTTTTTATTTTTTATGTATTCATCAAAGTCGATATTTTCTCCATCTTTCATTACCTATCTAATAAATTCGATCAAAAATTCATTTCAAACATTCTTATGTTCAATGGGGAATGCTTTATTTTAATTATTCCTAGTGTTATTGGTATTGAGGAAAATGAATAGGTATTTCGAATTATCTGACCCTTTGAAGAGTATATATAAAACATTTGATTGAAACATCATTCATTTACAATAATTAACTATTTGATTTTAAATCGAATATTATTCTGAAATAAAAAATAATAATGAATAAACAAAAAATAACTAATATGATTTCCACTACACTGGGTTAAATTCCACGACACGTGTTTCGATGGGAAACATCATCTTCAGGTGGTTGAGGTTAAGGTAATTAAACCAATATGGTGGAAATCATATTAGTTATTCTATCGTGAGTTAGATTATGAATTTCCACCAAGTATCCGTCAATTCTATTAGATTAAATAAATCAAAATTATATTTCGTCGTTGTAAACTAATTTTAATTAATGTGTTTATTGAATGCCTTCACCTTACGGGAAATCATCTGACAGAGCGTATGATTTTTTTTGGGGTCATTTGAAGACATTAATGTATGGTAACGGTGAGGTGAATATTGTGTATGAACTAAAACAATGCATTGGAAATGCTTGTGACATTATTCCTGAGCAAACTGTTGTGATAGTTGCTGCATGTAATAATTCGTTATTACGCCGGGCACGACTTAGTGCACATCAAACGAATGGTGACCATTTCGAAAAATTTCTGTAAACAATTTGGATCAATTTTATCGGTGAGTTTGTGAACTTCCTAATATTTTTTTATAGGACATTTTCAATCAGTAATTTTTCGTTTTCTGAGTTTGAACTTTGAAAATTATAGCGTTCAGAAAAAATCTCCTAATAAAATTCGAAAGAGGACACACAAATTAGCCATGAAATCACTTTATTTACTTGCTGGAATGCATATGGTACCGTGATTCATGACAGATCTTCTAACAGACAGATAGCACGATGCAGAGTCGTCTCAAGATCTTGATACCCAAGATTTTTCGCACTTTTTTCAAATTGAATATTTTATATGATCAACTTCCGGCGAAATGATCTCTTAATGAGTTCAAGCACCTTTAAAAAAAAGCCTCACCTTAAAAAAGACCTACATATTTTTTTCAATTTTCAACTTTCAACTTTTAACCATTCCCATAATTTGCTTGATAACTGTCAACTAAAACAAATTTCATTTGCTTACATTTTTGTAAGTATTCCAGAAGTTTTAACATAATATGTACAACCATTCTCATCTCAGCATTGACTACCTAACTTGACATAGGATTCACTGAAGTATCAACGACGATTTATTGATTTTTAAGACAATTCAGTATGGGACAATCCAATTTTTTTTATTGCTCCCCAATTTGCCTATTTGAAGCACGTTGAAACATGTTTGAATCAAATTTTCAAAAAACGCGCGTTTTTCGAAGTTCCCGAAACGGTCTGTTTTCCGATATTTGAATGTAAATTTCTACATCTCCAGGAGCTGTCAGATTTTGACAAATTGCTCGATTTATCATAAAAAACTTTCGTGAACAATCATTACGTACTCTCATTTTCAAGTGTAAATATCGCTATTTTTTTTTCAAATTCGTTCCACTGGCCAGAGTGAAGGAAATTTATTCCTAACCTCTACGTTATCCTGTATTGTAATGTTGAAAACTCTTGCAGTTTTTCGAGGACTTAACTTACACGAGTTTGGCTTTGGCATACCTCCGACTTTTGAGGCACTCGGAAGAATTTCAGCTAGTTATTTTCCTTTCGGCTAGGCAATTTCGACAACTTTATCAGGCTCCTTGTTCGCGTCTCGATTTCGATCATCTAACACGACTCTCCTCGATCCACCATCAATCACAGAAATGAATACGGGCACATCTTACTCTTTGTTTCTTTTGAACGGCCGACCGAGAGCCGAGATCGTTCCGTCCTCCTGTTCTCCATCTCCGTTCACAATTGAAGTAATTCATTATTTATCTGATCATTCTGTACGGCACTGAACACGATCGATGAACAAATGATCGTCCAACGGACAATCGTAATAAGTGGAATTGATTAATTGGAAAATCGGAACAAGCACTACCAGCGTCCAGGGCTTTGTCTTCGGTGGGTGGCTGGGGTCGTTAGAGGCAGATGGCTACTTTGGAGGAGGAAGAGTGGCATATGCTCTCTCTTGATTAGCCGATTCGAATCGAGTGTGAGATTTATTGATTTGTGAATTGGGTGAAGTGGTTCGACTTGTTTTGGTTTAGCGCTGTTTCATCTATGTCCATGTTTTTGTTCACTCAATTGCCTTACCAGAAGCCACTGTGTATATCCTGACCTAACCTAGAGATGTTTTTTACCATAAGAGGCAACTATGAGGTTTTAGTTAAATAATGATAACAAAATATTAATATTATTAGGTGTTATTGGGAGTTCGTTTCTAGTGCGTTACGAAAATCAATTGTAGCTCCCTTTCTCGGGCTGACAGCTATCCTAAGCTACAACAGTTGGCCATCCATTTCCAGATTCTAATAAACTCCAGTAGGATAGACGTCTCCATCATTAATGATTGCATGGCCCAAGCATTTTTTGTTTTAGCTTCAAATGGCAAAGCATTCTTCCTCCTCTTCAAAGAATCTACATTCGTTATTTATCCCCTAATCTCATTGATGCTTTGATGCTTTGTTAGGCTCATAAGGAGGTATGTCAGAAGATCCAGCTTGGTGTTTCTGATATCCAGATAAGTTTCTGATTTCTCAGTGCTCATGTTTCCGGAACCATAAAACCTGGAATACTCCACCAGGCACCAGATGCTTCTGGAGTCTGGGGAGGGCAACTGTTCTTTATAGGTGTGTTTCTCTAAGCCACAGAAATTTTCTGGTCTTACAATGGGAGTCATGGCTTTTTTTCTGGTCAGCTTATTGGCTCCCTCGTTTCCCCTGATTCCAAGTATCCAGGAATCCATTCCTAGTTTGTTGAATTCACCCAGACACTCCCATACCATCCTAGAACTGAAGATTGACTGAGCTCAGCTCCTTGATAGCAGCTTGACTTTCAGAGTGGACCGCTATGTAACATCTCTGATAGCTATTTTGTAGATCAAATTTCATCATTCCAATTGCGAGAATTTCTGCCGTAAAGATGTAGAGTATCTTCGATGAACTGCCTTTCAAAGCTAAATTTTATTGCTTTTGATTACAATTCTTGTGATATATATGTCTTGAATGAACTTAGTGCAGATCAACCAATTAGGAAGCTCATAAAATGACGAAGATAATCAGATATATGCATCACATTCATAGGAGCTTTCCAAATGTTTCTTGGCTGATAATTGATCTAGTATATAAGAAAATTATGTTGATGTAGTATTGACCATCAATTTTTTCGTCATTTTCTGCTACTCCTAATCTCACTAGATGCTTTTTCAAGCGGCATTGCACCATAAGGAGGCCTGTCAGAAGATCCAGCTTAGTGTCTCTGATATCCAGATAAGTTTCTGATTTCTCAGTGCTCAAGTTTCCGGAACCATCCAAACCTGGAATACTCCACCAGGCACCAGGGGCTTCTCAGTTAGTCTCCTCTTCCACCCTGAACTGTTCTTTATAGGTGTGTTTCTCTAAGCCACAGAAAGCTTCTGGTCCTTCAAGTGGAGCCGTGACTTCTTTTCTAGTCAGCTCATTATCTCCCTCGTTTGCCCTGATTCCCAGTATCCAGGAATCCAGTCCTGGTTTGTTGAATTCACCCAGACACTCCCATACCACCCTAGAACTGAAGATTGACTGAGCTCAGCTCCTTGATAGCAGCTTGACTGTCAGAGTGGACTGTTATGTAACATCTCTGATAGCTCTTCTGTATATTAAATTTCATCATTCCAATTGCGAGAGTTTCTGCCGCAAAGATGCAGAGTCTCTTCGATGAAGTACCTTTCAAAGCTAAATCTCATTGGTTTTGATTACAATTTTGGGGTACATATGTCCTGAATGAAGTAAGTGCAGGTCAGCCAAATAGAAGGCTCATAAAATGATGAAGAGAATCAGATATCAGCATCACATTCAAAGGAGCTTTCCAAATGTTTCTTCGGTGACCATTGATCTTGTGGATAAGAAAATTATGTTGATTTAGTATTCAGTAGTTTCAACTCCGTGTATCGGTAAGATTTCCAGATGTTACAAGATTTGGTTGGCTGAGGCAACCACCGTACACTGAAGATTTGTAATGAGTGCCTGTCGACATTAATCCCGACCCATTCCTGCAGAACCTTCATTATCGAGCCATATTCACGCCCTGGCTAAGTCACCTTATCGCGTAGAAAGGATCGTATGGAAGTTTCTAACGAGCAGTCAGCATATTGAAAGGCACAATGTACACAACTTGTCGGAAGACACCAATTACCCACGCATTGAAATCACTCCTTCCTCTAGACGATATCATTTTATTGGCCCTTTGTTCAATTTAAAACGACACTAATATGATTTGTGAGATTTATTTCCAGCGGTTCGCTGCAGTTATACGATGTAATTGGTGCGAGTAACATTGTAGGTACATGAGAAGTGACGCAAGAATAAGGTTTTGCGTCAGTTTCTCAGTTATTGTTTGTAGGAAATAAGTAGTACGATCAAATCAGCAGTTGTATCTCTAGAGATTCCATCGGATCTGCTAGTTGCTAGAACGTTGCGATGTTTGAACAATATATAGTTGAAATTTTCGATGTTTACTGTTATACAAATGGTATTTTTCATCTGGCTTTCGATTTCTATTCATTGGTCATCTAAGAACACCGCTGCAACTACATCAGACCACTTTCGAGTAAAGCTTCATGGTGGTCGGTCAATCTCAGCTTATTGTTCACCGTTTTTCTCGGGTACGACGACGAATATTTTAGGTGTAATAAATGATTCAAGGTTCATCTACCTTGGAGAATCTCTCAAGATCCTTGGAACCGATGAAGTTAGCCAAATTAACTGATAAGCCTCTTAAGCGTTGTGATGAAATAATAAAGGGAAGGGTATAGCTTCTGAGGAGCAGGCATGAAGTTTTCTCCTATGCCTGTATAAAAGTCTTACCGAATAAATCAACGCGAAGAAGGCATGATGATCAATTCATGAGATCGATGCTGAATAATTCCGCAACCCCAAGTCCGTGTCTCTCGACGCATACCTCATGTACTGGCCAAAAGACTCGAAGACAACAAAAGCAGTGTTACCACTAGTTAACGTCCAATTATACAAACCGCAATACAAGCCTGAATGGGAATTTAAACGGCTATTGTCCCGATCACAGATGCCGATAGGGGAACACTGGTCGCGTCCTCCGATGGACCAGATATCGCGGAGATCTGCGGCCTCCCAACAGCCATGAAGTTGACAGTGATAGACGAGAAGTGTCACCAGCTCAGGCCAAAAACAAAAATGAAAGAGTAAAACTTCGCGATGGGTCTTCGGTCACAGAACAACGGTCGTTTTATCAGGTGATGTCAGAGGGGTTATGGGATATGGGTATCTTCTCAGTGACAAAGAATCTCTGTTATTGATGATCGCCGATTTCGCCTTGACAAATTGATTGGGAACCTGGGGATGGGCGTATACAGGATGTCCACTTTGCCGGTACTCTATAATGACGAAAGCACTGGATAGTATACAGGGTGATAAACTCCCATCTCGAAGGTATAGTAACTAGTCGATTTTAAGCTCGTGTGGTTTTCCTTGGGCCTCCAATCCTTTATAGCATTACCTAAGATAATCATCATATATTATTCAAAAATTACGAAAAGCACTGCCGTGAAGGCAGGAGCTTTTGAGCGCTCGTACATGCACCTTGTAGTTAGATTCACATTTTCCAGTTTTAGAAATCAATTGAAGGAATTTTCGACAGCTGTCACAAAAATTCTGAAACTTAGGCGAAACTCCAGACTTCATGTCAGTGCTTTAGGTGACCAATTTTTTTTCGATAATTCGCTAGAATTTTCTACGGTATCTATAGTCTTGGTGGTGCGATCTGGACAAAATTCGACACGTAGTTTGAATACATTATTCCCAAGCTAGGTGCAAAATTTCATGCCAATCCAATCAGTAGTTTCAAAATTATCAGGAAAAAAATATTTTGAACAGCCATATTTACGGAACCCCCAGTCTAATTTTGCTCATTGATGAACGTGGCCGCGATATTCGCGATCCGAACCCACCCTGAAAATTTCAAGTTCCTAGGCCTTTCCGTTCAAAAGTTACAATTTTCTATGGTTTCTATGGTTCTGGTCATGCGATCTAGACAAAATATTGTTTTAATATATCATTCTCGATTAAAATACAAAATTTCATCTCGATCGAATCCGTAGTTACGAAATTATCGAGAAACCAAAATTTCAAACGACCGTATTTACGGAACCCCTAGTATAATTCTGCTCATTGATAAACGTGAAAGCGACATTTCAGATCCATACCTATCCTGAAAATTTCAAGTACGTAGGCCTTTCCGTTCGAAAGTTATGATTTTCTATGGTTTCTATGGTTCTGGTCATGTGATCTGGAGAAATGTAGCTTGAATATATCATTCTCCACTAGTATACAAAATTTCGTCACGATCGAATCTGTAGTTTTGAAATTATCAAGAAAACTAAATTTCAAACGACCATATTTACGGAACCCCTAGTATAATTTTGCTCATAGATGAACGTGATCACGACATTCGAGATCCACACCTATCCTGAGAATTTCAAGTCCCTAGGCGTTTCCATTCAAAAGTTAGAATTTTCTATGGTTTCTATAGTTCTGGTCATGCGATCTGGACAAAATTTCACATGTAGCTTAAACACCTCATTCTCCATTGAGTGCAAAATTTCATCTCAATCAAATCTGTCCTTTACAAGTAATCAGGGGAACAAAACTTTGAACGGCCATATTTACGGAACCCTTGGCGGAATTTGGCCCATTAACGAACTCAACCGAGGCATTCGGGAACTGAACCGACACTGAAAATTTCAAGTCTCTAGGTTGTTCCGTTCGAGAGTTATCGTGCTTACGGCCGGACGGCCGGCCGGACAGACTCGAATTTTCCGACGGATTCGTCATCAGTGAGTCGAACATAGTCGATTGAGACCATTTTCGGCTCAAAATTCGAAAAATACAGACATCGTGACGAAATAATATAGCCCTCGTGTAAGTAGTACGAGTGCTCAAAAATATTCGAAATGAAGATTTCATTCTTCAGTTGCTCCGTCAATCTTCAAGGCCGACAGACAGATAAATGCATCCCCATTGATTTCAACGATGAATATGTATGAATCGGGCCTTAAGTAGGCGTTTACTACTACAAATATTTATGCGCACTTAAATTGCAAGAGGATTCTTCGTGCAAACTCGACATAACCTATAAAAACATGCCTTGTTATTATCTTCGAGTAGCGGAGCTCGATTTACGACCTTATGGAAAAATGTCTTTTATTGGTATCCTCTCGTAGGCATTCCTTGCGCACGGCACACACGACAATGCCATGAAAGTAGACAATAAGAGAATACAATGGCGAATATATCAAGTTATTATACCGAAATTCAACACCTCTGGCTGAAACGCTTCTGTTCATGACTGAGTACTTCTGCCCATATGAAAACTGGGCTCTGCGAGTCGTGATCACGCATCTTAAGGAGATAATTCGTAGAATTCAATGCAATTCTACCTCCATCCTATCGAAAACTTTGGATTTTTAATGCACCCATTTACCTAATTTTCGTGAATGAACGTTGTTTTAGTTTTATTCGATTAATCTTTCGTATTCGAGTTCGTAGCCCCGAGAAAGTCCATCAATTCGATAATATCTACCAGGTGTTATAAAATTTTTTGAATTAATGGTCTCATATATTCCTCCCATTAAACAAATTCAATTAATAAAATTGTACTGTTACATTCCGTCCGTCAGTTCGGCGGACGTAAATTCGTCTCACCAAATTAATCGAGTATGAATTCCCGAAAACCTCTTCCGCCACATTTGACTTTCAAATGTAACCGTTTCAATGGACTTGGCCACGAGCCACTTGATAAAATAGGAAGTGATACGCCGATGAATGAACTGGAGGAAGCGGAGTAAGACTCGAAACAATGAACTCCACTCGAAATATTATGCAGATTTATGATCGAGATACCAGCGCATTACATGAAGAATAACAAACTAGCCTGTTATTATTTTATTCACTTTCGGATTGTAATTTGGCTTTCATCAATGGACCCCGAACCAAGACTAGGGGGGATCAGTTTGTGGTACATAAACCTAAAATATCTAGATCTGGTCAACTTCAAACTTATTGGGAGGCTATTTAACTTAGTATTCACAGGTGTTGTCAATGGCCAATGCATTTTGTGTAATCGATTGTGCATCTTACCTTAGCTCAAGAAAAAACTCAGTTTTGTGACGATTCTAAACGACACCTTCAGCTAACAGTTAGTTTATTAATTTCCATATACCAAGGAACCGCCCACGCATATCTTCCAGAGACAGGCAGTCTGAAAGGACATGACATAGTAAATGAATCGATTAACATAACAGGAATTCGGCGAAGACATAGCCGGCGGTTGGCTCTTCTATCAAAGCGAATTTTTTGAATGAGTCCGTGCAGTGTGCGTAGAAGAGGACGCGATCGTCGAGACGATATGCACTCTGGTCATGGCATTTGCACCTGTGCATGCGAGTGTGTAGCCGAGAGAAAAGAGGTGAGGCCGTCGACCGTTGACCGAAGAAGAATTATCAGCAACCCGTCTTTCCAGTTTCTAATTTCATCTCGATATTTCCTCAGTGACGATGGACTCTCTCTCATTTAGGCTGAGGGACGGCCCTTCGAGACCACCGAAAAAATATAACGCGAGTAAGATTATAGAGGCCTAGTGATAGTAGATGTAGAATGGGTATACCTCGTGTTAAAATCACATCCCACTTGCGTTGAAGTCATACGTTTTTTTCTCGACGGGAAATTGCTGACGATTGAGAAAATTACAGATGAAACCTTAAAATCAAATGAACAAACTACTACAATATAAAGACAATCTCATCATTCTCATCTATCAAAAAAATCTACAACTGTAAATTTCTTATGCATCATAAATAAAATCTCGCCATTATGAAGTGATGCTCGTGCAAAAAATCGAGCAGCATACCTATTTACGCTGAGGATCACGAATTTCCTTGTTAATTAATATTTATAAGCTCCTGGAAGAGTTGAATGTGAATTAAATTCATATATGTAAAAATTCATTTGGTGTGCACATTACACTTTTTAATTAAGAGAGTCTTCGACCTCTCCACGTCAAAATGAGGAGCACATTTGTTTTCGGGAATTACATAAACAATTACAGGACTGGATCCGGCCTATTTTCTTTTAGTGGGATAGGCTGGGGAATATTCAGTTTTCGAGTAAATGATTTCAAGGGTTTTGTTTTTTTTTTTGCTACAATCACCTTACGTCATTTATAGAGTTGGTGAATTTTGTCTTTTCCGCGAAGAGTTTCGAACATTAATTTTCTATTCAAATGGATTTCATTGTTTTCACTCAAATTCAAATACTTCCATAATTTTTGACATATGTTTTATACCTATCTTTCGAGTAGCAAACATCATTGTTGAAAATTTACTTTTTTCCAATGTTTTTTGAGCGCTTGTACTAGTTCGACTCACTGATGACGAATCCGTCGGAAAATTCGAGTCTGTCCGTCTGTCCGTCCGTCCGTAAGCACGATAACTCTCGAACGGAACAACCTAGAGATTTGAAATTTTCAGTGTGGGTTCAGTTCCCGAATGCCTCAGTTAAGTTCGTTAATGGGCCAAATTCCACTAGGGGTTCCGTAAATATGGCCGTTCAAAGTTTTGTTCCCCCGATTACTTGAAAACTACAGATTTGATCGAGATGAAATTTTGCACTCAAATGGAAAATTAGGTGTTCAAGCTACATGTGAAATTGTGTTCAGATCGCATGACCAGAACCATAGAAACCATAGAAAATTGTAACTTTTGAACGGAAACGCCTAAGGACTTGAAATTTTCAGGATATGTGTGGATCTCGAATGTCGTGATCACGTTCATCTATGAGCAAAATTATACTAGGGGTTCCGTAAATATGGTCGTTTGAAATTTAGTTTTCTTGATAATTTCAAAACTACAGATTCGATCGTGACGAAATTTTGTCTACTAATGGAGAAATATATCAGCACCTCAGAGGTAAGGTGTGTTAAGTCACATTTTCCAGAGACGAGTTATCTACACTATTGGATTTATATTATTAATTGTATCTAGTGGAAAACAGATTTAACTCCCTAGTTAGTTGCATATATATTATATCCAACTAACTAGGGAGTTAAATCTGTTTTCCACTATATAGAATTAATAATATAAATCCAATAGTGTAGATAACTCGTCTCTGGAAAAAATGTGACTTACGACACCTTACCTCTGAGGTGCTGATATATTCAAGCTACATTTCTTTAGATCACATGACCAGAACCATAGAAACCATAGAAAATCATAACATTCGAACGGAAAGGCCTAGGGACTCGAAATTTTCAGAATAGGTGTGGATCTGAAATGTCGCGATCACGTTAATCAATGAACAGAATAATACTAGGGGTTCCGTAAATGAGATGATGAGATGAGACCAGTCGATAATTGTTTTCTTCTTCTTTAACCTTTTGCTCGTGAAACCTTCATGCAAATACCGATCACATTGTCACGTTAACAAGAGAATCTGCGAGAACAAATAGTCACCAAGCCCCTTTTCTAAAAACGACAATAAAGCTCGACGATAATGAGAAAAATCGATGTAAAACACAGGTTAATTAGTTTTTTCAGCGAGACCACTAATACGCCTCTGACATACTACTAGTGAGTTTGTACGAAAAAAAGTAACATAATAAATACGACTCACAGCTTAACCCATTAGATTAAGATCTCGAAACGTTCTCTTGATGTAATGAATATTATAATAAATTTTTAATGAATACCGTTTTAAAGAGCGTTTGACGTGTGTATGGAATATAATATGGGATCCTTCCTAGCTGATTTCGTAACGCGAGCAACACGTCGTGAGTTTCTCACATACGTCACTCTTGGCGGAAATGATGGGGTGGAGATAAAGGACAATCAGAAATTGTGAGATCTGCGTGAAAATCTGAACATACAACAATTATCCAACGCCTCCTATTAATTTGATTTCATCTCAAGTGAATATTAAAGGGAAATAAGAAGCTAATACAATTTATTTTGTTTGTCTATCGAACATATATGAAGGAAATTTGGAGGGCAGATCGCCATATTATGTGTTACTGAGAGATGAAAACAAAATTCTTGAGTTCACTATTTATGCGGGATATGGTTGGATAGGTCTTCAGAAATAATGAGAAAATTTTAGGATTACTTTTTCGGATTAGTCAATTGTTGGTGAGGCCCTCCACAAAATTTTCAATTATAGAAATTCTGAAAAAATTCATGCTAGTAGCTTAATTGAAAATTGGAATGTTTTATAGTTTTCGACATATTTTCTGCTATATCTGCATATAATCTATACGGAACCCGTCAAAGTGCGTGGTCCGAAACGTTCCTAGCCATTTCTTTGTTTTTCAATTTTTAAAGTACTAGAAACATGAATTGAACAATTTCCATGATTGGAAATAAGCAGAAACAAAAAGCGATGCAGGTTGAGTATTCAAGGAATGCCATGACGAACTTCATTTGCTCGAATTTTTGTTTAATTTTCATATGGAAATATATTCACATATATTAAAATCAATAAATCTTGTCTTCAGATATTTAACTATAATAGACATTAACATTATCATTCATAAATATTTTCAGAAGTAAATTAACATTATGCGAAAGAGTGATAGATAGAAGAAAATATATATGTTCAATAATGAAGTTAATAACGAGCTAATTGAATACCCTGTTATGATTAAGTTCAGTTGCAATATTTTTTATTTTGACATGAACTAATTAATCGATGAACATTTTTCTGAAAAGAAATTATGATGAATATGTTTATGTTGATAATGTTTGATTCGTCCCTCCCAGGTTTCAGTGTGAAGGCTTTGAAATAGTGCTGCACATTATCAGCTTTTCTTTTCTTGTGTTGAACATGTTTCAAGAGGTGAAATGCTGAAATTCATGTTATCAAGGCTCATGGTCCTTTTATGTACAATATGGAGGTTTATTTTCATTACTTGCAATGACTCAGAAAAAGCGAATAGAAAAATTACACAGGGGTTGGTGAAGTAGTGTAAAATTAATAATTTCACAAGATTCCCCCTCGACCGAACAGATGTTTCGAATAGGATGGAAATATGCACCCAACTACCAGATTTCACTTTCATGCCTTAAAATGCATAATTCAAGCGAATCTTGGGAGAAATTTCAACGAATGCATTTTAGTACCTGACCCACTTCTCACAAGTGTCATCTGCGAGGAGACTCTCGTAGGCGAAACGGTTGGCGTAAATGAAGCAACCCAAAGAGCCACGCTAGAAAAACAAAATCAGATAGTATACCCATCGGCAATTCTAATTAGTTCTGCGACGATAGAAATCGATATTTATTTCTAATAAGACAATTGTAATCGAGAAATGAATGCATAATTTTGCATTCATTAATTTCGAATTGAATGGTTTCGCCGCGATGTATCCGTTGAAATGTCAGAATGAAATGTGAGAAATTGAATCAAGCCCAGAACCACATTCAGGATTACTTTTAGGTGCGGTGAACGTAAAGGTGAATTATTTGATCCTACGGATGATGAAAACTGATGCTCCAATATTTTTCACATTCTCTTGTTCGACACTGATCGTTTAATTCATTCAAGACTATTACGAAACAATTCTTCATCTTCCTTTAGAGTATAACACTAACAAATTCATCAGAAGGTTTATGTCTGTGACAATTTTCGTTCAGGATTCGTATCAGAAAAAAGAATATGATATATTTGGATAATGGAAGCTCAGCTTTTCATTTGAAATCTTGCAACGACCTCGCTTTTTTAACGCTTTTCAGTTTGATAGTTATTCATAAGATAGGTTTCTTTCTTCCTCGGCTGTTGGAGTCTCCAAAAATAGATATGAAAAAGGACAGAATAAGATCTCAGTGGACGATTATTCGTCATTGCAATGTATATTCTCCCAGAAAATGATATGTTTTTCAAGAATTCTTCTTTTCGAATTAATAAAACATCAGAAACTTCTAGCTCTTGTAAATATAAGTGGAATATTCAGAAAGAAAGATGGACCTATATACACGTTCAAATCTGTTCATCCGTATTAGGCCCAAATTGGCTATAACGAAAGATCTGTTATCTGAAATATCCCCGACGCCAACCTAATGAATTCCAACCGTGAAAAGCTATCCGATCGGCCATCAAGTATCGAAAACGTTCATTCATCTTCCTTGTCAAGATATCAAAGAGAGGCTTACAAATTGCAATTACGTTTTTTGTTCTTCCTATCGTCCGATGTAGCCGATTTGCAAACCAACGGACCCACGAAACTGGTTCTTCTCGGAAGAAGCTACACGCAAAAACAAAACGGCATTAAAATTAACTTTGGGCGAAAGAACGCTTCCTCCTCCTCGGGCGCTTCGTGGTCACGTTGGCCGCTTGTGTGAAACTGGGTTTGATGGTTTCGGGTGTTGCTCGAGAAGACGTGATTATTCTTCATTTAAGATGGCCAAAGCAGTGCAAATTTCGTTACATCAAGAGGGATGTTCGAATTTCTGGTAGTTGAAGGCAGAACTAAATTCTTGTAGCATCATTCATCTGGAGAAGGTGGAGAGCGTTGATGCTGCTGAAGAAGCTTCTGCTTGAAGAAGATAATTCAACTCAAAATTACTATAATGGAATGGTAAGCTGACCATCCTTTTGATGTAACATCATAAATTTTTCTCCACACACTCCGTTTAAATATGTTTCATAAGACAAAAAACTTATAAAAGCACTGCCTTGAAGTCAGGAGCTTTTGAGAGCTCGTACATCCACCTTGTAGGTAGATTCGCAATCTCCAGTTTTAGAAATCAATTGAAGTAATTTTCGACAGCTGTCAAAAAAATTCTCAAACTTAAGCGAAAATTCAGACTTCACGTCAGTGCTTTAAACGACCAATTTTTTTGTCGAAAATTCGCTAGAATTTTCTATGGTCTTGGTGATGCGATCTGGACAAAATTTCGCAAGTAGTTTGAATACATTATTCTTCAGCTAGGTGTAAAATTTCATTCCAATCCAATCGGTAGTTTCTGATACCA
This sequence comes from Aphidecta obliterata, assembly GCA_963966015.1. NCBI lineage: Eukaryota > Metazoa > Arthropoda > Insecta > Coleoptera > Coccinellidae > Aphidecta > Aphidecta obliterata. The sequence goes on from OZ014427.1 coordinate 19,634,213, forward strand.
ATTTTGCTCATTGATGAACGTGAACGCGACATTCGCGATCCAAACCTACCCTGAAAATTTCAAGTTCCTAGGCCTTTCCCTTCGGAAGTTATAATTTTCTATGGTTCTGGTCATGGGATCTGGACAAAATGTTGCTTCATTATCTCGATCTCGATCAGAATACAAAATTTTATCTCGATCGAATCGAGAACCCCTAGTATAATTCTGCTCATTGATAAACGTGAATGCGACATTTCAAATCCACACCTATCCTGAAAATTTCAAGTCCCTAGGCCTTTCCGTTTGAAAGTTATGATTTTCTATGGTTTCTATGGTTCTGGTCATGCGATCTGGAGAAATGTAGCTTGAATATATCATTCTCCATTAGTATACAAAATTTCGTCACGAACGAATCTGTAGTTTTGAAATGATCAAGAGGACTAAATTTCAAACGACCATATTTACGCAACCCCTGGTATAATTTTGCTCATAGATGAACGTGATCACGACATTCGAGATCCACACCTATCCTGAAGATTTCAAGCCCCTAGAAGTTACCGCTCAAAAGCTATAATTTTCTATGGTTTCTATGGTTCTGGCCATGCGATCTGGACAACATTTCACATGTAGCTTGAACACCTCATTCTCCATTTGAGTGCAAAATTTCATCTCGATCAAATCTGTAGTTTCCAAGTAATCAGGAGAACAAAACTTTGAACGGCCATATTTACGGAACCCCTGAACCCCACTGAAAATTTCAGGTCTCTAGGTTGTTCCGTTCGAGAGTTATCGTGCTTACGGCACATTTTCAGCTCAAAATTCAATAAATACAGACATCGTGACGAAATGATATAGCCCTCGTGTAAGTAGTACGAGCGCTCAAAAATGTGAATCGTAGAGATTATTCTTTCATTCTCAATTGTACTCGCCTTGTATAAGAAATTGAGAAAACCTAGGTGAAAATGGCTTCCATACAAGAAAGACGAGGCGATGAGCCAAAACCCACGTAAATTATACGCAAATGCCCTCATCATCGACTTCACTAAAGAAGGAGATTTCCTGAGGTGGTAGTGGAATAGTGACAAAAAAAAATTGTGGTGAAGCAGAGAGGCCTGTTCGAAGCCAAATGGCCACCTCTAATCCTATGGTCAATTCACACGGGGTGCTCCTTATCGAGTGTAATTCACCTAGTCATTCAACCAAAAATACTACCCAAAAAGTAATATTTCTTCAATAGTATATTCAGTACCGTTCTAACTGTCTGGTCTTGTCGGGATTTCCCCTTAAGAGCTAGCTGTTCATTACCAAGAGCATTCATAGTGGCCAAAGATTCCGTAGACAGTTAAAATGGAAGGCGCCTCCTCGGGTATTTGTGCAAAATCGCAATTACCAGAAGTTGTTTTTCAACCTTGCCTCTCTTCTAAACGCAGCCTTCGGTGGCCGGCCAAAAGAATGGGAAGTTAATGATAATGAATAAATGATCTTCAAATGCATAGCCTACTTCATGAGTTGATCTCTAAATTATACATCAGCACGGCCTGGGAAATTTCACGCTATAATTACGATGCTCTCTAGATCTCCGCGTATGTATGTGGCTTCGGCGAGACCGTGAAGTGGTACCGAAGGAAGAACTTTGATAAATTGCTCAGCGGTCTTCTGGATATGCCTTTGTCAAATAGATGTATGGTAAAATATATCATTCCGAAAAAGTAGAACGAAAATAAATTTTGGAAAAGAAATCTTCATCTTCACTCAGTGATAATACACCTGTTTGAATCATTCCTGGTAGATACATGGTAGGATCAGGAGGTGGGAAAATCCACAATGTTTTCATCAGTGGTATTAATTTCAGCACCAGTTGATAAAAACCTGTTACAATAATAATAACACTGGTTATGGGATATGCAGTATTGAATTCTTTTGAGACTCCAGACTCTCATATATCTCTGGAGTAATGACAATATCTCACGTACCGTTCAGTTTATGGGTTGATAATTTTAAAAACATCATACACTGAAGCAATGAATAAAATCACAAGAAGGCTTCTCGAATATCACCTAGTCCAACGAATTTAATACTGGATCATCCGAGTGATTGTATTTCCATGGAGCTCCAATGCTGAACAGTACCTTCAAGAAAGCATTTTTTTTCATATTTGAATTTGATATCCATATTAATACTTTTGCTTCATTTTTCGTTAGAATACTTTATGGAATTATGATGTAAAAAAAAATTATCTTGTATCTGTGCTATCGTATACATTATTCATAAGTTAAGATGGTGAAAATAAACACTCAACAGAAACTTCCCTTGTTTTCAATGTCAATGTTATATTCTGCGATAAAGGAATAATAGCAGAAAGTAAACTTTATGAAGGGTCTCGTATTTTCTCTTTCGAAATATTCGGACAAGAACCCAACATTAATGTATTCAGTGGGTTCTTTTTGTTACATGGACCTTTCGAAGAACCGGGCCTTCCCAGATGAATCCTCAGATATTGCGTGTCAAGACGCACTTAGAGGTCATGTTTCAGCAGTCATTAACAATTTAGCATCGCGTCGTAATTTGCAACACGTAAGTTTTCGTACCTCTCTGCAAGAAGGAGCAGAGGAGATAATGCTGAGATATGTGAAATGTGAAGATCATCGGCGTCGTGGTACAGAAGATGGAACTGGGCGAGAACTGTGTACCGGGTGTGTTGTTACAACATGCTTTACTCCCACACCAATATTATCCTTCTGCTCAACACGAATTCAGTGAGATATCGCATTATTCATCTCTTCCGTTTGCACGAACTCGTACGGATACCAATCTGGCATCATACAGGGTGTGTAAACTCCTACTAGTACGTGCTAAGAAGCTCATCATCCGTGATTCAAGTGTCGATTGTGCGATCCTTACTATTTTCAGACACATTTTGATCAGTCTCAAGGAGCATTGTCTTGGAGTTTGAGTGCGATCAGATGAATCCAGACATTTTAAAATAGCGTTATGGTCTCTTGTTGTAATGACAGTAGTACTGTGGGATCTTCAATAAAAACGTTGGGGAATTTGTTGGGATATTTTGAGTGAAAAAGGCAGCCTAGAAGAGGTGGCAATGAATAAAATTGAAGTGAAAATAATGCAAATGGTGTGAAATTTTTCATTTCAGGCTAGTATTATCGCAGTATTAGGTGAAATGAAATTGATCACTCCAGGTGGAAGGAAATCTAATTCTTATCTTTCATTTTCGACATAGTAGGACATAATGCTGTCCTGTTTTTATGCGATACGGCTATCCACCGGAAGTTATTCGAGATGAACAATTCTTTATCTGCTAGCTCAATTGGCCCCCTATTATTCCATTGGCAGCTGTCTACCCAAAATAGTTGTTGATTCTGTCAAAATATAGAGATAGTCTTCAGAAATTCAAATTCTATCAACATTATTCACGCAAAATTATTCACGCTACGGAGAGCCAAGAGGAGTGTTGCAAGACATGTTGAATCCTCCTCCTATGGGTCGTTCCAAAACCGTTAATACCGTATCAAAATAAACTCGAAATTGCACCGTAATAAACTACGTCTCTTATCTCTTCACATCAAAAATCACGGATGTATAGTGGGCGTGGTAGATCTGATATCCTGCCAGTTAAGTATATCGCATTTGCTGCATATCCATCTGCGAAATCAACTGAGTCATCCTTGTCAAGATGTCCGAGATTGAATATTAACGAATTATAATTTATACAAGTTTAACTACTACTCTACTACTCCAGTAGGCAACTATACATCGCAAGCACAAACTCGCCACTTTTGACTACAGCCATACAGCTTTAATCGATTATTCCATGAATAAAAGTACCATATAAAGAGTCATGGGAAAAAACGAATGGCCAGTAAGGGATTCACAACATTTCAGATTGATTCGACAACTTTCGACATTTTACAAAAATTGAAAAGATTCTAATTTTAAAACATACTGAATCCTGTTGTGTATCTTCGATGATGAATACGATAAATTGGTTGAAGGTGAAATTTTTGTAAACTTTGCACATTTAAGATGAAAATTTTTTTTTCGTCAATTTCGAAATCTTTCAATCCTTCATACTCTTATAGTTAGTCTTTCGAAATACATAGCTATTAGCTTTATTTCCTCATCTGTATCCAACGGTTTCCTCAGGCCCGTCTCTGGTGGAGGCCAAGAAAGGTCTACGAAAACAAGTGCATGAGACTCGCTCTTTCCATATCTTCAGTCAGGTATTTATCAGCCAACCCACTTATTAAACGAGTTATTCCTAACCAAGTTTTATGTTATTACATCGCTAGCTTTCAATCATTAATGACCCCTAATAAACACTTCAAACCCTCTCTAAGAACATTACGTGTCTGTCGATTAATCGTATGAAAAAACAAAGAAGATAGCACCGTGATTGGTGGGTTCGATTCCCGGAGATAGAAGAACAGGATTCTTGACGTTGTACGGTTCGTTGTGCCACTGAATTTCTGAAATGGAACAGAGGAAAATGAGGAAAACATACAATATAGCCAAGTTGTACTTGGGAAAAATCAAATCCTAAATGAAAAATTCATGACATGACTCACATCTTATATTGAATGACTTTCCTTATTATTATTGCTTTTTGAATCCGAATTTCATGAATTATTTGAACTTCGCCTAAGTCTCTGCTGATTTCACTGTCATCATGGATAGCAAGAATATTATGGGCCCAAGAACCCACTCCTGTGGTATTTCAATCGTAATAATAAAACCATTTCTATAAGAAACGAACTTGGTATAATCAAATTTTGTAAATATAAAAAGCGCATCCGTTCTGACACGTTTGTGTTAAATATCCCAGAATTTGGGTCGATCCCAAACTATTTACGATGTCTCCTTCGAACAAATATATTTACATTTTTTTTTCTTTCAGAGATCCTTCACACTCATCCTGCAGGCTGTGGACCATAACAACTTCTCATCGCCAGGTAAGATTATCCGTCAGAACTACATCTCAACCATTCTGCGGTAACTGAAAGAAAGCAATGTCGAACATTCGTTTTGGTGGTCCGAACACATCAACCAAGTACACGATCTAATCAATCAATTTTTCCATTCTGGGCCGTCTTGATTGAGTACAACAGATAAATAAATACTGATTAGATGATTGATCGGGGATAATTTGAGTTAAATTTTATGTAACATAACACCGGGCGTACTAGTTACAATTCATAGCCGAACAATTTTTCATTTTCGTTTCTCTATAGGAGCCGTGATTGAGTATTCTACTCTTCGAATGACTTATTAGCAATCAATTTTTCGAGTGGGTCGACTTAGAAATCCCATGTTGGTGTGTTTATGAAACGGATTCATTGAAATAACAGCACTCCCAATTTGTACAGACATACATCATGGTTAGAAAGTAGCACCTTTGAGTACTTCACACTGAGAAGAGTCTTGTTACCCATTAATGTAAATGTATTCGTCTGTTTGATTACTCATCATTATCGCTATATACATGGATTCAGGGATATCCCGGGGGTTTGAGAACTTTATTGAAATAGGTTGATGAAACATTTTTCATAATGAATAAATCAAGATGGATCTTTCACTGCTGGAATCCCTACTGAATTTTCAATAATTTTAAGCTTATTGGCAGCAATGTTATAACTCACTCAAAGTACCATTCATATAAGGCATCTTCAGAGGATCTGGACCAGGAGTTGGAGACTCAATAATACTGAAGTACCTCAATAAGCTTATGACAGTTATTACTGCAAATCAAAATAGACATTGAGTTTAAAACTATGCAAATTTCCCGCAAAAGATTTAAGTGTTTTTTCAACTTTTTCCGAAAAAAAAAATGTTTTTACTTATTTACTAGAAAACAATAGCTCAATTTAATTTCCTCAACCAACTCTGCTCATATTGTTGTTGTTGAATGTGAAGCATCCATTTTGGATTGATATTCAAAATTTCGTGATTAGGTGCAGAGCTTTGCGGTATAGAATATTCGATTGAGTTCAATCATAGCAATACACAATTAGACCAGTCAAAAGAGCAGATAAAGGGTCTTTCTGTGACAAAAATCGTAGAAGAAAGCCGTGAAAGTAGAAGTATAGTACTACGAAACGTCAATCTTGATTTTTCGTTAAAATGTGGCAAAATAGATGAAGAATACGTGGAAACATGACCAACACCGGCCCAGCGCGCGATCGCGGAAGAATGGTGAGGGAGCACGTATTATAATAAAAGCGCGCTGCGGCCCGGCGCGAATCTTTACATTTATACCCCCACTACTCGACCGCAATCGAGCGTTCGACTGGTTTTGGTCATGTTTACACGTTTTTTCACCTATTTTGCAATGTTTTAACGAAAAATCAAGATTGATGTTTTGTAGTACTACACTTTTACTTTAAAAATCATTTTTGAGCGCTCGTACTACTCACACCTCACTTCGTCACGATGTCTGTATTTTTCGAATTTTGAGCCGAAAATGGTCTCAATCGACTATGTTCGACTCACTGATGACAAATCCGTCGGAAAATTTGAGTCTGTCCGTCTGTCCGGCCGGCCGGCCGTAAGCACGATAACTCTCGAACGAAACAACCTAGAGACTTGAAATTTTCAGTGTGGGTTCAATTATCGAATGCCTCGGTTAAGTTCGTTAATGGGCCAAATTCCACCAGGGGTTCCGTAAATATGGCCGTTCAAAGTTTTGTTTCCCTGATTACTTGAAAACAACAGATTTGATTGAGATGAAATTTTGCACTCCAATGGAGAATGAGGTGTTCAAGCTACATGTGAAATTTTGTCCAGATCGCATGACCAGAACCATAGAAACCATAGAAATTGTTACTTTTGAACGGAAACGCCTAGTGACTTGAAATTTTCAGGATAGGTGTGGATCTCGAATGTCGTGATCACGTTCATCTATGAGCAAAATTATACTAGGAGTTCCGTAAATATGGTCGTTTGAAATTTAGTTTTCTTGATAATTTCAAAACTACAAATTCGATCGTGACGAAATTTTGTATACTAATGGAGAAGGATATATTCAAGCTACATTTCTCCAGATCACATGACCAGAACCATAGAAACCATAGAAAATCATAACTTTCGAACGGAAATGCCTAGGGACTTGAAATTTTCAGGATAGGTGTGGATCTCGAATGTCGTGATCACGTTCATCTATGAGCAACATTATACTAGGGGTTCCGTAAATACGGTCGTTTGAAACTTTGGTTTCTCGATATTTTCGAAACTACGGATTCGATGGAGATGAAATTTTGTATTTTAATCGAGAATGATATATTAAAACAATATTTTGTCCAGATCGCATGACCAGAACCATAGAAACCATAGAAAATTGTAACTTTTGAACGGAAAGGCCTAGGAACTTGAAATTTTCAGGGTGGGTTTGGTTCGCAAGTATCGCGGCCAAGTTCATCAATGAGCAAAATTAGACTAGAGGTTCCGTAAATATGGCTGTTCAAAATATTTTTTCTTTGATAATTTCGAAACTACTGATTGGATTGGGATGAAATTTCGCACCTTGCTTAGGAATAATGTATTCAAACTACTTGCCAAATTTTGTCCAGATCGCACCACCAAGACCATAGATACCGTAGAAAATTCTAGCGAATTATCGAAAAAAAATTGGTCACCTAAAACACTGACATTAAGTCTGGAGTTTCGCCTAAGTTTCAGAATTTTTGTGACAGCTGTCGAAAATTCCTTCAATTGATTTCTTAAACTGGAAAATGCGAATCTACCTACAAGGTGCATGTACGAGCGCTCAAAATCTCCTGGCTTCACGGCAGTGCTTTTCGTAATTTTTATAAGTTGAAATCGGACAACTTCCGACGCATCCAGCCCTTCCGGAACATAGTGCCGAAATACTTCGAATCGCAATTACGCAAAAACTATTTATCCGACAACGTCCGGGTTGTGCACGCTCGAAGAAGCTATTAACCATTACTCTCAAACCGGAAAACCAGCGCTACAACTTTTGAAATGGCTGAGTTATGCATTTTTGAAAAAACACAGATTTTCACGGTTTTTCCGGCCTTCCTAATAATGACCCAATCGAGTTGCACTAGCACTCAGTTTCTTCGTCTTTTCATTCTTTACAATTCTGTTGTTGAATGCGTCAGCATCGCTCTATTGGTTCAGATTTTACAAGTGAAAAACTAGAACAAAAACGTTTTTTTGATGTTTTTTCGAAATTACAAGAAAAGTAATCATATTTACGAGTCGAAAACATATCACTAAACATTCACGTACTTCCACACTCGCGGTTATCTTCTACGATTTTTGTCACAAAAAAATCTTTATTGCCTGGTCTAAATTGGAATTTTTTCCAATTTGTGCAATAACTCTTATAGTTTCCGAGAAAATATCTAGGCGGAGGATTTATTATTTCCAATTATTAATTAACCTTTGGAAACATTCGGGGAAAAAAGTTATTATGAAAATCCAAGAATTAAATCGATTTTTTTTAAATAACTCATTCATTCATCACATCGATATCCTGTTTCAAAGTTCCGATGAGTCTCTAAAAGACCATCGTCTAGATCCACTGATTTTTGTTGGGTAACGTATTGGCTGGTATCATTTTCTACCTGGATGAAATTACAGAGCTTCTGCTATTAATTTGTTTGTCACAACAACGAAAGGTCCTAGTTATAGGATCACATAATAGAGTAATGATACGAATCCGGAGAAAATTGCAGAAATAAACATAGATTCATCTAGATGAAGGTTCCATTTCATTTTTGATGAATCATTTGGGCTCTGATATTTCATCATTAAGTTTCGAAGGAAGGTCCAGTAATATTTATATTTTTGTAAAAGTTTATTCGAACAATTCATACATATTCTTACTGATTCGATTTTTTTTATTTTTTTCAATTACTGGTATCTAAGTAAAATAGTGTTGTACAATTTCAGTGAGGTTTTTTCTGGTATTATCCTTCAAGAATAATCCACGGAAACGGCCAGAAACTCTACGGATTCTCGTATGCTGGTTCGTGAATGGAGATAGCATGACACTTTCGGATTCCCTCCGTGAAACCGTCCTTGCCCGAGGAAATCCCATAATTGGGAATATCAGCCCACCTGATACACACCCTTAGGACAGTCGTGCACGTTTATCATTCACTCACTCGTTCATTCATTCATATTTAAAAGGTTGGACTCGGTTCTTTCGACCCACTACCTACTACAAGACTGATTCATCCTCTCTTCCTTTTTTGCGCGGGTCTGTACGAACAATAGTACGCTACTGACCTACTGACGATAAGCAATAATGGAACAAAAGGAGTTAACTGAAATACGCGGGGTATAGATTACGTTTATGGGCTTGGGTCTTGCTGGGACGGAAATTGCACGTATGTATGGGGGACTTCTTCAATGGGTTTATGTGACTGAATTCTTCAAGACGAAAGATATTATCTCCAAAGAGCGGTAAAACACTTGCCAGTCTTCACTCGGTTGGTTTGATGGAAGATTCAAATGAACTATTGTTGACGGAGAAAACAATATGGTGATTCATGTTGACAGGAAGAAGGAGCTGGAAATGCTTGGCATTTTTTCCACCCCTCAGCAAACACAATTCGTGAAACAAAAAACATAAATACCAAGAAAATATTTTCATCGCTGAAACGCTGTTTTCATTCATCCACTCGAAAATATAGAAGTGTTGGTTTCCTCAGCTTTATTTTTGTGTTGTGTCCATTTTATCCTTTGGTTCTACTCTCGCTTTTCCACTCATATAGGTTTCGCCCATAGACATATCAAAAGAAACCCATTTTGAATTGACGCCAACATTTCCTGATTCATTATTCAACTGATCGACTGGAGTATATACCTACAGGTCCACTGGTGAAGCTTGTGTTGCCAAATTTCTTATTTGGAAATTTTTTTCATTTCAAAGCTTTCATTGACTCTCAAGTTTCTTCATTTTATCATCCATCATAACTAAATTTTTTAGCTTCCTATTGAAATTCTATCTCGCAAAATGCTGATAGAAAAAATGAATAATTTTATAATATCTCAATGTTTGCTTTACAACTAATTGAATTCCCAGAAGAGGGAGGTTTTTGTCCCCTTATTGTTTAATAAGACTGTGATTTTCCAGACGAAATGTCGGTTACTCTAAATTTCCTCTATTAATACTTCATGGGTCAAAATCGAATTGATCTCTGAGTTATGGAAAAACCGAAGTTCATGTGAAATTCGAGAAGGTAAACCTCAAAGGAAACTACGCTGATTGCATAAAGAGCCATTTTTGCCAATTCATCCTTTTCGTGAAAGCGAATATGTCGATGTGTCTCTCTGTAAATCATCTCTTTAATGACGCTATTTATCCGGTTTATTCATAATCTCAACAAGGTGTTGCTTCTAAAACTTATTGAAAGGCACTTAATGAAGATCAGAGTAATGTTATATGTGCATTTGAAATGTGTAAATGGTTTTCTAATGGTTGTTTCTTCCGCGCATTTATGGTATGAGATTCAATTCAGATAAATCTGACTTCATAGGATTAATGAGATTTGAATCTTATCACGTGAAAGTAACTCATTAGGTTCTAACGGGTGATTTTTTTGAAGTTAGGATTTTCATGCATTAGTATTTGCTCAGATTTTTTTGAGGTTAGGATTTTCATGCATTAGTATTTGCTCAGTATGCTTTGACATTTCAAGAACTGAAGCCGAACGATCTGCCACAACGTCGAATTTTCAGTGAATGGGCCCTAGAAAAGTTGGCAGAAAATCCGCTTTTTTATCGACAAATTTTGTTCAGCGATGAGGCTCATTTCTGGTTGAATGGCTACGTAAATAAGCAAAATTGCCGCATTTGGAGTGAAGAGCAACCAGAAGCCGTTCAAGAACTGCCCATGCATCCCGAAAAATGCACTGTTTGGTGTGGTTTGTACGCTGGTGGAATCATTGGACCGTATTTTTTCAAAGATGATGTTGGACGCAACGTTACGGTGAATGGCGATCGCTATCGTTCGATGCTAACAAACTTTTTGTTGCCAAAAATGGAAGAACTGAACTTGGTTGACATGTGGTTTCAACAAGATGGCGCTACATGCCACACAGCTCGCGATTCTATGGCCATTTTGAGGGAAAACTTCGGAGAACAATTCATCTCAAGAAATGGACCGGTAAGTTGGCCACCAAGATCATGCGATTTGACGCCTTTAGACTATTTTTTGTGGGGCTACGTCAAGTCTAAAGTCTACAGAAATAAGCCAGTAACTATTCCAGCTTTGGAAGACAACATTTCCGAAGAAATTCGGGCTATTCCGGCCGAAATGCTCGAAAAAGTTGCCCAAAATTGGACTTTCCGAATGGACCACCTAAGACGCAGCCGCGGTCAACATTTAAATGAAATTATCTTCAAAAAGTAAATGTCATAGACCAATCTAACGTTTCAAATAAAGAACCGATGAGATTTTGCAAATTTTATGCGTTTTTTTTTTAAAAAAAGTTCTCAAGCTCTTAAAAAATCACCCGTTATAATGATGCAGAATTTTAATTGAGGCAGAGGATTTATGAACAAACTGGATTTTACGTTATCAATAATAATTTAAAAGAATACATAACAAAATCATGGAAGAAAAAAGAAACTCAAATTTGTTTGCAATATTTTAATATTGATTTTTCTTTTTTCAGGATCACAAGAAATCATTGACGAAGCTACTTATTCAGGAATCATAGACCCCAGTGCGGAATGGCACACCCTCAACCATAGGGGACCGAGAGCGAGTCTCACCTACAGGGTGAGAGTGAAATGCGATTCCCACTATTATAACGCAACCTGCACCAAATTCTGCAGACCGAGGGATGATAAATTCGGCCATTATATCTGCGATGCCAATGGAGACAAGGAATGTATAGATGGATGGAGAGGGGCTACTTGCGATGTTGGTAAGTGAAAGAACTCTCCTTCTTCATGGAATACAATAAATATGTACCAACAAACTTACAAAATTTTGCAAGAGCTGTATGCCAAAAGAATGTAAGAAATTCTGAGAGGGCTATAAATATTTCCGTCCTGGAACGTTGGTCATTTCCAAAAAAAATCAACCAAAATTGCTCTTCTATGTTTTTGTCGAAAATATATGCGAGCATTTATGTTCCTTTCTCATTCAAAAACGAAAATGTATGTAAAGTAAGACCTGGTGAAGAGTGAATTTTCTAGTTAATTCAAATTTGTCTTTGCTTTCAGCTGTGTGCAAACGAGGATGTCACCCGCTCCATGGGAAATGCGACAATCCAGGCGAATGCAAGTAAGTATCCCACAGAATTCGCGAAGAAAAAAACCGTATCAAGATTGCTCCGAATATGAGCTCCAGTTATGCGTGCTGTGCACAAGATCCGAATGTGATAACTATATATGAAATCCTGAGAAAGATCCGAGGTATCTAATAGCATCGAATTATTCCACATTCCTCGCCTTCTATAATTCGGTAAACCTAGCATTAACCAATAATCGTGTCTTAATTCGTCTATATTAACAGTTAACATAGTCTGAACAACTCGCGAACAAATCGTATCATAACACAAACAAACTTAGACGATCACGGCCCAATTCGTCTACTTATCTGTAATGGCCAAGTCGTGATCGGCTCCCATCAATTAATCCAATTATCCTAACCTCCAATGGGCACCGGATTGGTACCAACATTGCGGACTTGATTGCTCTCTAACAGTAAATACGAAACAAATGTAGAAATGATCTGACTACGATAAGGTCGACGAGAAATGCGAGGAAGTTAATCAATGTATAAGCATGGACTTTCACGAAAATTCTACATCCGATGTTTAATTTGAAAGAAATTAGGTTTCTCGACAAGGATGCGACACAGGAAGAGAAAAAAACCTAATATAACCTATCTCCTGGACATAGACTATTCGACATTCAAGATATAAAGACTATAAGATAATGGCTTCAATGGAATGTTATTTCGAAGATTTCCATCGTCTTTTTAACGATCTTCTAATAACCAGCATCCACAGGCTGGGAGTACTCATAGGTCTCCTGCAGCAATGCTTTTTCCAGTTAGCTTTTTATCGGGAATTCATTTTCGAATATTATGGAGGCTCTTACCCATTGTACTTCGTGATTTTATGAAGACATTATGTGAATTTTTGTTTTTTTTTCTTAATTTTTCGTTAGAGGACGTTTGGTGTCTCCTATATAATTTCTGCCATACTCGAACACGAAGTCTTTCTTTGGTTCTCACAGCTCTTGTGGTATTGTGGAAGGATTTAATTGCATTGCCAATCATTATTGGTTTTTCTTATCGTTTCTCGCGAAAGTGGAAATGAGAAACGAGAACCAGGAGTACTTTAAATACTCAATACCTGACGAGTGAGGAAGAAAATTTTGGGGAGAGGCCGAACGAGCTCGCAAATTCAGTCAAAGAACACCAAAGAAAGGGAGAAATCAAGACTGGTTCCGCACTACCGATATGGAGACCACAGAGCACAAGAGGGGAGAGCCTCTATAATTTCCAATGTGGAAGCCTGGACAAGAAGAAAACTTACAACTCACGATCCTGAAAAGCAGAAATTCCTTAGAAGATGGAAATAGCCCTAGTAAAGTTTTACTCGCAGCTCATGATATCATGTCAACGAATATCGTCAGATATGTTCTAATATTATTATCATAATCATGATGATCATGTCGCTTCAATAAAATGTGTTTATTGATACATAAGTAACTGCAAATTTCCTTGCAAATGAAATACTCGTGCGTTATACACATGAGCTCAATCTAACAAAACTGCATTCATGAATTGTATGCACATTAAATGCAAATTGCTCCGTACCTAGAGAACTTTCATATTCATCTAATAATCCTCATTAAGGAGCAAAGATTGAATGCCGCATAAATTTCACTGAAGAATATACGACGACGTATTTTATCTATTGGCTGCGTTCATTGGTCTCTATGTTGGTTCAGGCATGAGATGCTAAGTCAGTATGATCGGTTTTCTCTACTTTTTCCATGAAAACACCTTCAGGTTGTTTTGATGTGTTGATCAATTGAAAACAAGAATAACACCTTCGCTTAGATGTTATAAGGTTTAGGCCACTCAGCCTCCAGCTCACTGCGCCTCTTACCGGTCCTCTTTTACTAGTAAATTTTTTCATTTCTGATAAGCAGTATAAGTCCTGATAATGGCTCTCTCCCACTTAACCCTCAGCATCGGGATATTCTAAGTTTCTCTCATCTCGTCAATGCTATGCATTGTCAGTGGGGTTTCCTCTTCTTCCTGGAAAAACCAACATAAAGCTTGATAGACTAACGCTTTCGACGGTTCGCGTTTATTCGCTATTTGCTATTGTCAGACAAAAACTTAGTTACCTACAAATGAATGGAAACGTGATAGAGCAAAACGATAAACTGAGATAAAAACCTTGATCATTTTGGTAATTTTTCTTTATTTTGTTGTCCACTGATTTTGTCATTCCTTTTACTGTATCTTTTATTTTCGTAACCGTTTATTTCACTTGTTGTTTATTTTATGTCATTTAGTTTATTTCATTCTGTTTGAGCCCATTCATTCATATTCTTCAATGCAGTCTATTCGTTTATTTACGAGATATCGAAGTTTCAAAAAAGATTTATTCATTTTTTTTTGTAATTCTATCCTTGAGATATTTTATATGAACTTTCGTGTCGTTATTTCATTATCAACTATTGGATCTTATCAGGCAGAACTGAATTTGACCATGAATTCTCAATCTATGAGTCCAACCTAATCGTTTAGGGCCATTCAAGACTAAACATTCGGAAATTGTAGACATTAGACATTTGGTAAAAATGATAACGCTCTTGTTCATAGAAAAACACGCGAATAAGAAATCAAACAGAATTTCCGACAGTTATCGTAACTTTCGATTGGAAAGGCCTAGGGACTTGAAATTTTCAGGATAGGTGTGGATCTCGAATGTCGCAGTCGCGTTCATGAATGAGCAAAATTAGACTAGGGGTTCCGTAAATATGGCCGTTTTAAATTCAGTTTTCTTGATAATTTCAAAACTATGGATTTGATCGTGACGAAATTTTGTATTTAAATTGAGAATGATATATTCGAGCTACATTTTTTTCCAGATCGCATGATCAGAACCATAGAAACCATAGAAAATCATAACTTTCGAATGGAAAGGCCTAGGGACTTGAAATTTTCAGGATAGGTTCGGATCGCGAATTTCGCGGTCACGTTCATCAATGAGCTAAATTTGACTAGGGGTTTCGTAGATATAGCCGTTCAAACTATTTTTTTCCTGATAATTTCGAAACTACTCATTGGATTGGAATGAAATTTCGCACATAGATGAAGAATAATATATTCGAACTACGTGGCAAATTATGTCCAGATCGCATTACCAAGACCATAGATACCGTAGAAAATTCTAGCGAATTATCGAAAAAAAAATTGGTCACCTAAAGCACTGACTTGAAGTCTGGATTTTCGCCTTAGTTTGAAAATTTGTTTGACTGCTGCAAAAATTTCCGCCATTGGTTTCCAAAACTGGAAAATGCGAATCTACCTACAAGGTTCATGTACGAGCGCTCAAAAGCTCCTGCCTTCACGGCAGTGCTTTTCGTATTTTTTTTTTTTATTAAACGCTAGAATTTTCTACGGTATCTATGGTCTTGGTAATGCGATCTGGACAATATTTCGCACTTAGTTTGAAACCATTATTCTTCGTCGATGTGCAAAATGTCATTCCAATCCAATCAGTAGTTCCGAAATGATCAGGAAAAAAATATTTTGAACGGCCATATTTACGGAACCCCTAGTCTAATTTTGCTCATTGATAAACGTGACCGCGACATTCGAGATCCAAACCAACCCTGAAAATTTCAAGGCCTTTCCGTTCGAAAGTTATAATTTTCTGTGCTTCTGGTCATGCGATCTGAACAAAATGTAGCTTAAATATATCATTTCCCATTAAAATACTAAATTTCAAACGACCATATTTACGGAACCTGTGGTCTTATTTTGATCATTGATAAACGTGACCGCGACATTCAAGATCCACACCTATCCTGAATATTTCAAGAGCCTAGACCCTAGGCCTTTCCATTCGAAAGTTATAATTTTCTATGGTTCTGGTCATGCGATCTGGACAAAATTTTGCATGTAGCTTAAACACGTCATTCTTCAGTGCGAAAGCCTAGTTTTGATTATAAAGCCGCCGAATTTGACCGCCTGAAGTTGAGCGACCTCCAAACAGTGTGCCCATAGATTTGTTTAACAGCATACTATTACGACGAATACTTTGCAATAAAACCAATTTCTTGGTCTCGAGAATTGTTCCTCAAATGGCTACCCATCTAAATGGTTCTTCCACAATGTTTCAGTCCAACATGAGATAATCCAGTCGACATAATAAATGAATCACATTTAACTACTTCGGACAACAATGACTGACAGAAGATGATAAAGCAAAAAATAACCTTTTCGAATGTAAAAACGACTGAGAACTCGATGCCTGAGGCTAGTGTATAATCGACCGCCGACCACGGTAGCTACCTAAGCAATTACAAGACGATTACCTCTAGCGGTTTTAGCCGTGTGCTTCAATTTCAATTCAATTTACTGAATTGCATTATCATCAGAGGAGGCTCGTTGAAATGGGTGAGAAGACTCTAGATGTTTCGAAAAGTTTTTTTCGTATTTTTACCAAAAATTTATTTTTTTACTTCAAATATAACTTTATTATTGCTATAGAAATAACTTTTCTGAAGATTTTCAGCCAAAATATTTGGGAGGCCCGATTTCTTTATGGGTGTGATTTTTTTTTATTCACAAGCTTTAAGTCTCTTCAATCTCTTGGGTAATTAGAGACCACCACTCAAATAACTTTTCACCAGTCTCATATCACACTTTAAACCTAAAGTCTCGTTTATTGAAGTCATCTTTTACCTTCATGGATGTGAATGTTTTCTCTGAATCCTTTCTCTGCTCTAGACCAATTATTGAAAAATATTTTCAGTTGACGAGTCGCCACTGTTAATCATCCCAAATCTTTGCCGTACAGTTGAATTCGTCAAATTCTTTACATTTGCGGATAGTTATGATAATCCCTTCTAGCCTCAACTACTGTTTTTCTGTTAGTCTCGGTCTCTCATAGTTTTACTGCTAATGACCGTCTAATTAAGGTTGTTTTTCTAATCGACCACGTGAATGAATCACTAGCATTAAGCATGGTGACCCGAAGACAATGAGCGTATTGTTTTGATTATTCCCGTAATTAGGAATTTCAGGGATCTGTTACAGTTTCTACAACACAAATTTCTAGTTTCGGGCACGCCTCAATCACTGTTATGATCACTTTCATCACAAACAACCGAATTTCGTTCATCTGATGTAACAAGCAATTGTCCTTTAGTTCCCATAAGTGTTCGTAATTATAAAAGAACTGACAGGGCTATTGCTTCTCCATAACTGTCCGTCTCGGATTATTCTTTGATATAAGAATAATGTCATATTCAACCCAGTTACACATTTCATGACAGGCAATTTGTCATGAAATCATGAGACATTTCGTTTGAAGGTTGATTTTTTTTTAAATTATGTAGTCTGTATTTTCAATTTTATGCGTCAGTCTCAGCAATTTTCGAGCCACCTACTATTTCTCTTCAGAGCACATCAAATTAATACGGGTATTTTTTTGAGGTCTACATGAAAAATCATAAAAATCCTATGATGGATCACTGTCACCAAGAAATCTGGTTACTTCCTTTTACGGTTACATTCTGATGAAAACGATCCTCCCATCGATAATGAGAGAGTGATTTGTCTTCAATATTGAATACTCTGTCCGTCACTCATAAATGGAATTCAATAAAGCAACCTCTCCTCTTTTTTGCCCTTTTCTGCAATCAATTCCGTTTCGTCTGCCTCTTAACGTCGGATAAATTGAACGTCGATAGCTGGGTCGGATAAATCGTCGGACATAAACAAAAGGAAGGATTCTTGTCAATTACTCGGTCTACAAATTGTTTTTTGTAACTTTCTCTAGAGGAGACGTCTGGATGTTTCTGCGCCAAAAGCAGGAGCTGTACGCAAATCGGTTTTATGGGTCGATTTAGTGGTTAAACTATAACTCTCTAGAAAACTAGAAAGCTATAGCTCGTGTAGCGTCTTAAAATCATCCAATTTTTTCTTGTAAGTTCACTATACAGTCAATAATCTCATTCTTTATTTCATCCTATATAGTACCAATAATCTCCGTGTTCAATGGCTGTGTCAGAAGGACAGGATGAAATTAAGAAGGCTTCTTTTTCCAATTATGGTTCCAAGAAAATGGATATATAACTATCCAGCTTAATCAAAGACACAAATAGTGACAGACAGACTTTTATCCAAATCTCCGTCGGCTAGAAAGAGCTGGAAATTGAAATGATTCGCTAGCTGAAGTTGAAATGCAGTCGAGCAAAGTTCTTCCAGGTGTTTATTCCTCATACCAGCTCTCGAGACATAAACTCCCATAAGAGCGAGCTCATTGTTGCATAGGATGCGTTTTTTGCATGACGAGGCGCGTTGAATAGAAAGGTGCAAGTTCGAGCCCGAGAGCTTATCCCAAGTGGTACTTCTATAAGGAACAAATCACGTGATATGACTTCTCAGGAATTTTTCCCCAATTAAAAATCCACGAAATGATTTATAATGAGATAATGGAGTGAATAATAATTCCAGTAGCGTGAGACGTAATGGATAACTACACATTGCGAGAGTACCGAGAGAAATAACTTCCACATAAATATTTTCTGAAATGAATAGGCAATTCTTAGAATCCGGTTAATTTTCCGTGTACATTATAATAATGAAATATCTCGTTTTTGCCGCGAGATCGCTGCATTGTCAATGTGGCTGTGACAAATTCACACCTTGGGCTTCCAGCGGAGTTATTATCGGGGTTTTAAGGGGCGGAAATGCAAACGCGCTTGGAAATAAAACGGAAACAGGCTTTTATCCACGGACGTAAAAGCGGAGCGATAAAGTTTGTTCGCAAATAGAGGCTTTCGAAAAAATGTTTCCATTCTCTCTAAGTACTGCGTTGTGGATGTTGAAAATCTTCAAATACCTAAACAGTTTGCTATCAATATAATGAAGTGCTATGTGGTGAAGTGTTACGTATTTAATTTGCTTATCCTATTCCTGATACATTTTTAGGTTTTGTGTAGATTAAAGCATTCTTCTTTGAAATACAACCCTTTTGCAAAATTTCTGATGTTTCAACAATGATAAATCCTCAAACTGTCTTATTCTTTCAGTTGTCGACCAGGATGGCGTGGAGATTTCTGTGATCAGTGTGAGCCATATCCAGGATGCAAACATGGATACTGCAACGGTTCTTCCTGGCAATGTATATGTGACACCAACTGGGGCGGAATATTATGCGATCAAGGTAAGATTCTTCAATAATCATTATTACTGATGAGACTAACATGATTGATTGACTATCACTAGGAGGAAAAAAATATGAATGAAAAATCTTCGACTTGCCAACATTCTCATATTTCAAGAGAAATAAATCAGGTTTCACGAAAAGAAAATTAATCATAAGGTTATCGCTGAATTGGCAAAAAGCTATATTAGATGAAAATCCATCCCTCACTTTTGATAAGAGATTCATAGATTCATAAATTATCCATCAATTCTATGGTGCTTTTTTCTGGGCGGAGTCTCCTTCTTTCTGTTTTTGAAAAATAACCCACTTACAGAAAAACAGTACACTAAAATCTTCTATAATCAATAGAAACATCAGGGAAATCCGTATTGAATTCAAGGAAAAAATCCACACTTCATGTCAGTGCTTTAGGTGACCAATTTATTGCAAAATTTCATTCCAATTCTAAGAGTTGTTTCGAAATTATCAGGAAAAAAATATTTTGAACGACCACATTTACGGAACTCCTAGTCAAATTTTGCTCATTGATAAACGTGAACGCGAAATTCGCGATCCGAACCTACCCTAAAAATTTCAAGTCCCTTGGCCTTTCCGTTCGAAAATTATAGTTTTCTATGGTTTCTATGGTTCTAGTCATTTTATCTGGGAAAAATGTAGCTGGAATAAATCATTCTCCATTAAAATACAACATTTCGTCACGATCGAATCCGTAGTTTTGAAATTATCAAGGAAGCTAAATTTCAAACGGCCATATTTACGGAACCCCTAGTCTTATTCTGCTCCATGATGAAAGTGACCGCGATATTCGAGATCCACACCTATCCTGAATATTTCAAGTCCCTAGTCCTTTCCATTATATATGATTTTCTATGGTTTCTATGGTTCTGGTCATGCGATCTGGACAAGATTTCGCATGTAGCTTGAACACGTTATTTCCCATCTGATCGAATTGTGCCCAATAACGAACTTGATCGTGGCATTCGAGATTCGAACTTACCCTGAAATTTTCAAGTTTCTAGGTCGTTCCGTTCGAGAGTTATCGTGTATAGGGCCGGACGGACGGACAGACTCGAATTTTTCGACGGAATCGTCATCAGTGAGTCGAACTCTTTCGATTGAGACCATTTTCGGCTAAACGAAAAATACAGACATCGTGAAGAAATGATATAGCCCTCGTGTAAGTAGTACGAGGGCTCAAAAAAGCCATCTGAATTTTTTTTTCGCAGTAATTTGAAAAATATAATTCGATTCGATCCAATTGAAACTTGAAACTAGTGAGTTCTTGAATAACGACACGGAAGGTTTCATGTAAACTTTTATATCACTGGAAGAATTTTTTTATTCTTTTGCGAGCTTCAGTATCTCAGAAACTATTCGCCACATCCTGCTGAAATTTTTTGTCTACATATGAGGCATAAATTAAATGAGTGGAGTGGCTTTCTAGCTGTTTCATGTGAGAAAAAAATCAAGTATTTCTGATATATTCAATATAATTCGGTTTTCCATCCATTGAAGTGAACAGTGACAGTATTGATCATATTGACAATGGACAGGCCATTTTGGTACACGGAAAAAGAACTGAGATTTTCTGTCATATTGAATATAATTCGGTGATTCTATCTTCTGAAGTTTATGAAAATAAAATGACAGTATTAGTACACAGAAAAAAAAGAAATTATCTGATATGTTGAATATAATGCGGTAATTCCATCTTTTGAATTTTATGAAAATAAAATGACAGTACACACCTACTGACGATGAATACTGAAGGCTGTTATGGTACACAGAAAAAAATGCGCAAAACATTCCTGACTTTACGTCAGTGCTTTTCAAATTTTCATTGCATCGGAAGTGAAAAAGCCTCATTTAATTGAACGATTTTTCTATCTCTTTAGTTCAATAACCCATGGGGCTAGTTAAACCGCCCCCCGCATAAACCCCCACACGCCCACTTCACACTTGTTTGCCATCATGTTAAAGGGTTGAAATCGCGAATAATCACATTAACGAATCTGTCCGTTTGGCCAGGGGTGCACAGTGCACATCGTTCGATCAAGTGCACCATTATCACCGCTCTTATGCTTGTTCACCACCCGTGTCGATCGACCTTTACAAGTGTAATCCCCTAAAGCAATTTAAATAGCGCGATACAGTTTTTTCGGTTATCTAATGAATAGCGAATGGGGTCCTGTTTGCGTTTTGGGGCGTCTCTATTTTTTTTAATGTTTTGCTTAACAGTTGTCCGAGTGTTTTTTTGTGTTGTGCATCTGGCGGGGTCTCATGAATTTCGGGATTCGGTTTTTTCGGGTATTGTGAATGGATGTTCAGTCGATGAAGTTGTCACGTTTATTACGGTGGGGTCTTTTCTGTATTATATGCGAGTTGATGGATGGGGACATGAATTAAAGAACATGGTGCACTTGATTTCGGTTGATGATGAGCTTTGTCAAGTCTTCGATGCAAATTTGTTTCGGGTTAAAAAAAGTTGACAGGATTCCCTGTTTATTTACCATTGACTTCCAATTGATTGATCGAGAAAAGCCATCAATATTAGTCCTTGAAAATTTGTTTACTTGTGACGTCTTTTCAATCTACTTTTCGTAGAAAGGGGTACAATTTCAATCATGGACAGGTAAACTATGCAACAACGCGTTTACATCATTCAAATTTGATATGAAAATGGAACTTTGAAAAATACATACTGCAAAATGTTTTCGGTGTAAAGAGTCTTCAATCCGAAGATTTATGAAAAAATTTCAAGAAACTGGTTGTGATTTCGATTTTGAACCTTGTAATGAATCACATTTTTAATAAAAACCATCCCGAAGCAATTGCACATAGTTTGTGTTTTATCAAAAAGAATTATATACGTTCTTGTGTTGGATGACTATTTCGGTTCTCAGTGTTTCATGATTCTTCCGTATCGTCTTGTATTTAGATGAGATTTGGAATACCACATTTAACTGTTTTAACGAATTCGTCCTTAGTCTTATCCTTAACGAACCAGTTTAAAAAAAAACGGTGGGCAGTAGAACTTTCTATTCAATAATAACATATCTTTCAACTTTCTAAGCCCATACTATAAAGGTAGTTTTTCGGCAGTAATAATTATTAGATATCCAGATTTTTGGCGCTTTGAATTTCCTATTCTTGGACCCGGAATTTCTGAGGAAAGTTGACAGGATCTTTTTATTGGGTTTCGAGATTCTGAATAATGAATTAATTTTTTGATAGATCATATCTATCTACGAAATTTTCTAGCGATGGCGCTATAAGATACACAATTTTTGGGCTCTGAGGTTCAGTATTCGGAAATTCGCTACTCTCGTTCTCGTTCGATATCCATAGGAAAAATCACTTCGATAGACCGAAATTAATGTTGTTGTTAACTGCATACAAACTATCGCTGAGAAATGGAGGAGTTCAGATTTCATCTCACGCTGTTTGCATATCAATCAAATCACGTTCTGCATGTCAGACTGAAAGCTATATCGGTAAAAATAAATTGATTTTTTCCGACATCATTCATCTACTTACGGATTGCCGTGAGCCTCATTTCGTATGCATATCTTTGGTATTATTGCAAATGACCATGTATACATGCTGTGAAGCGAAAAATGCGACGGCTCAAGTAGAAATTTCTCTCTCCGCCGATATTGCTTCGAGACTCCGGTTTTAGCATTTCAATTTTCAACAGATTGCTACTTAACGTTGAGAATATTATTTCGCAGGAGTATATGGAACTGTGTAATGTAACGTGATTTGCAGATCAGTCATAATAATTAAATGATTTATTTAACTGGAACTGTTTTAGTAAACATTTAAATCCAATTATTCGGATACCGTTATGTTCTCTATATGAGGCAAATTATTCCAATTTGTTTTCTGTGCGATTAAATGGTGAGTTAGAAGGCATGGAGTCATAACAATTTTCTTGGAAAATATATATCTCCCGAGTTGAGATAAATAACAAATTACTTACGGGTTGTATAATGTTCGTTTTAGTGTTGCCTCTCAACAGAAATGAATTTATATTCATAGGTGTTTGGACTCAAATTATACAAAGATACATAGACTTTTGAGATATTTGTGGCAAATATGAAACGTGAATTTTTCAGAAAAACACGAAAAGTTTTCTTTATTGAGTCGGAAGTTAGGAATGGTCAAAATATTGAAGACGAGTGGGAGGGTTGAGCGCTAGATTTTTTTTTAGAATTCTGTACTGAATACTCTGATTATCAAAGTTTTCGATACACTGATTTGTGGTGCTTCAGTGTTCATCACGAAACAGGTAGCTCTGAAAGAAAGGAAAGTGATGGACCATAAAAAGACCACAGAATTGTCTCATAATTTTGAATTAATAATGGAAGAAGATCGTCAATCCCCGATCTGAGTTTCATCCCAACTCGCTAGAGCCTCCGGTATTACATGTAACAATATTTTAAAACAAGATATGTATCAATTTTTTCCGTATCTTTTGACTTGCTATCAACAGTTCCAGAGGTGGATTTTTCGTGTTGGATAGCTTTTTTGTAAGTGGTTTCTTACTCAAATCAGCGATAACATTCTCCATAATTTGTTTGAATATTGAGCATACATTTCATTCAAAGTCTTATAATCTTATCCAATATGAAATGTTTTTTATCTTATTCGAAAAATTATATTTTCCAAGTACCTATTCCTAGATCATTATCAGAATATGCGATCAATAAGATTCCCAATATTTTCAATTTGCTCCGAAGAAGATGTGAAAAGTGTTTGGGAGTGGAATTGTGGACATTTTCAACAAATACAAATTAATATTGATATTTTCACATAATACTCATTTTTGAGCGCTCGCACTACTTACACGAGGGCTATATCATTTCGTCACGATGTCTGTATTTTTCGAATTTTGAGCCGAAAATGGTCTCAATCGACTATGTTCGACTCACTGGTGACGAATCCGTCGGAAAAATCGAGTCTGTCCGTCCGGCCGTAAGCACAATAACTCTCGAACGGAACAACCTAGAGACTTGAAATTTTTAATGTGGGTTCAGTTCCCGAATACCTCGGTTGAGTTCGTTAATGGGCCAAATTCCTCCAGGGGTTCCGTGAATATGGCCGTTCAAAGTTTTGTTTCCCTGATTACTTGAAAACTACAGATTTGATCGAGATGAAATTTTGCACTCAAATGGAGAATGAGATGTTCAAGCTACATGTGAAATTTTGTCCAGAACCATAGAAACCATAGAAAATTGTAACTTTTGAACTGAAACGCCTAGGGACTTGAAATTTTCAGGATAGGTGTGGATCTCGAATGTCGTGATCACGTTCATCTATGAGCTACATTATTCTAGGGCTTCCGTAAATATGGTCGTTTGAAATTTAGTTTTCTTGGTAATTTCAAAACTGCAGATTCGATCGTGACGAAATTTTGTATACTAATGGCGAAATATATATTCAAACTACATTTCTCCAGATCACATGACCAGAACCATAGAAACCATAGAAAATCATAACTTTCGAACGCCTAGGGCCTAGGGACTTGAAATTTTCAGGATAGGTGTGGATCTGAAATGTCGCGTTCACGTTTATCAATGAGCAGAATTATACTAGGGGTTCCGTAAATACGGTCGTTTGAAATTTTGTTTTCTTGATAATTTCGAAACTACGGATTCGATCGAGATGAAATTTTGTATTTTAATCGAGAATGATATATTAAAGCAATATTTTGTCCAGATCGCATGACCAGAACCATAGAAACCATAGAAACCATAGAAAATTGTTACTTTTGAACGGAAAGGCCTAGGAACTTGAAATTTTCAGGGTGGGTTTGGATCGCGAATATCGCGGTCACGTTTATCAACGAGCAAAATCAGACTAGGGGTTCCGTAAATATGGCCGTTCAAAATATTTTTTTCCGGATAGTTTCGAAACTACTGATCGGATTGGAATGAAATTATGCACCTAGCTGCGGAATAATGTATTCAAACTACGTGCAAAATTTTGTCCAGATCGCATTACCAAGACCAAAGATACCGTAGAAAATTCTAGCGAATTATCGAAAAAAAAAATTGATCAGCTGAAGTAATGACATGAAGTCTGTAGTTTCGCCTAAGTTTCAGAATTTTTGTGACAGCTGTCGAAAATTCCTTCAATTTATTCCTAAAACTGGAAAATGCGAATCTACCTACAAGGTGCATGTACGAGCGCTCAAAAGCTCCTGCCTTCACGGCAGTGCTTTTCGTAATTTTTTATTCATTAACATATTTCTCGACTCTTTTGAATATACATTTATACTCAATAATTCTGAAAAAAACCTCATATTACTCATCTACCTCATATTACTTCTTTTAATTCACATATTCGCTCAATTTACGGGTAAAACATTTTTTTTATTGTTATATAATCAAACTCAAAATAGAATAAGAAATATGATTTTCACTACATTGGGTTAAATTCCACGACACGTGTTTCGTTGGCACAGAGATATTACTCCAGTTATATCTTAACCACCTGATGATGTTGCTGTGCGAACGAAACACGTGTCGTGGAATTTAACCCAATGTAGTGAAATTCATATCATTTATTCTATTTCGAGTTTAAATCTTTATAGTTTCCGATTTTTTTTTAAATACAAATTTAACGTGAAATTACTCAAGTCATTAATATTTGTTTTTGTTGAATATCCATAATTTCAATATGTTGAAATTTTATAGTACTATTGACCACCTTTTTGCGCGTTTTATCTATTAATTGGAAAAATACTGATCTGAATTGAAACTTTGTAATAAGTCACGAAGGTTCATGTGAAATTTCGTGAGGATCGTATCACAAGGGGAGTAAAAAAATTCTTGATCAAATCTTTATTTTTTTCAAAACAATTCGCCATACCCTGCTTAATTTCGTGTCTACAGAATGAGGCTCGATTGAATGAGTAATGTAGAAATTCAGCTTTCTAGGTGTTCCAAGTGAAAAGAAAATTGAGTTTTTCTGATATATTCAATGTAATTCGGTGATTCCATCTTCATAAAAATAAAATTACATTATTTGTCACACTGACAATGAACACTGAGGGGCCGGTATGGTACTCAGAAACGTGCGCTCCATAGCGATGACTTTCCTCTATTTTTTTTTTTTAATGCACGATTTAATGTTATTGGAGTGAGTGAAGAAAACGAATCGAAAAAGGAATGGGATAATCTGTTGAGAAACTGATCCCATTCATTCCAATCGCTTTGTTTTCATCTGGTAGGACCTAGATCCAAAAGCAATTGTTACAAAATCTCAACATATTTCACTTTCAAACAAGACCATATGATATACCCATGAATCATATTTTCAAAACATATATCCCAACCCTCATCATTTTACTTTTCAATGACCAATTGAACCCGAACCATTCTTTCCTAGAGACACATAAATTCTGCATGCCCACAATAGGTGGTAGCGCAAAACAGTTATAGTAGTTCAGTCCGTTCAAATAGAGTCTATTCATAAGTCATCAAGTAGGGCACTGAGGGGTGAAACATGTTCGAAAGTGAGTCCCTTGGGTCGTCTTTTTAACTATTTGGGACACGCGTCTGTGATGGAACATTTGTTTGAGTTGAGATTTAGGGTGGCCAGATATTTTTCTCCTCATAGATGATAGTTCATAGTTAATCATTCGAAAAAAGAAACCATTACTGGAACATAAATCACGGATGAGTTAATGAAGTAGGATCTTTCGAAAGGACTACAGTCGTGAAACTTCAAAAGAGCCTGTTCTAGAAATAAAATTGGGCGAATTTTACTCTATTCGAACCATTTTTCTCGAAACGGACTGAAAGTAAGTAAAAATGGATGCAAACAGAAATTAAAACGTGACGAAATCAAAAAGAAGCAATTCAAATTCATTGAAAGGCACTCGTGCAATCCGAAAACACATCGTTCCAGGTAATCACAAAGAATTGACGTTCATTATATCACTCAAAGCCAACATCCTAGCGGTAACGTGTCTAAACACCGCTGTATATTCCGCTTAGCTCTCCAGGTTGTGCTTGATATGAATTGATTTTTTTACGGACACTTCCGTAAAGGATTAGTCGACCTCTGGAGGCATTCATGTCGAACCCAGCACCTGTGTTTTATCCCACGGTTGCACAGACATGAAAAGATCGGGCTGAGGCTGAGACTTACGGCAGTCAGTAAATAAGTCTGTACTTTGTAGACGTCATTTGAGATAAGGAATAGGCGAAGGTATAATGAAGTCAGGAAGAAATAAGAATATATGAACGGATCGAATGCTCTACTCCTCGCTGCAATTCAATCGACTTTTTTCAGTGATTTATAACTGAATCAATTCGATTAATAAAAGTACCGTCATTTTTCGATAATCCATCTACCTTGATTGAATTTTTTTTAGGGATGTGAAGGGTGGTCGATCTGTTGATTTATTTTTGAAATGCTCGTTATTTCGACAATATTGTGTCGATTAAAATATTGATAAAAAAGTGGGTTACCCAACTTACGGCCAAAATGAATATAGCCTCGCTCTTCGTCATTTGCGATGTTCCTTATAACCCTCCCTAATTCATTCCAGATAGCCCACATGATGGCGCATTGCTTCTCGTTAAAACGATTTGCAATTTCTCTGAACGAAAAACTCCCTTCGTTCAAACCATGTATAAGATCTCTCGAAGTCGTTTATTTTCACGTTGTTGTCGCACTCTAGGCATCATCTTCAAAATTAACGATCGAAACATTTCCGATCATTGAAATCGCTGCCCCACCTTGTATATCTATGCTTATACTATTGGAGCTTTCTGGAAAATTTTTCGGGCCGAATTCAAGTCTGTAAAAAAGAAAGAAAAGTCAGGAGCTTTCGAGCTTGTTTGAATTCATTACCATATTCAGATACTCAACCCGAACAACGCTGATTGGCTTCAAACAGAGTGCAACAAATAATATCATTTCATTGAATCGACACTTCAAAAGATGGAATTAAAGAATTATATGGATTATATCAAATTTCTCACCAAAATAATATTTTTTGCACCAGATTCAAAACTCTATTTTATTTCCACCTGAAATTTCTTGAAAGATGAATAAATTCTCTATATGTAGCCACAAAGTTTCATTTTAGTCATTTTATAGAATCGACATTTCAAGAGATGGAAGCAAAGGAAATATCAAAATTTTCAACACCAGATCAGAAAAACTCAGTTTTCTTCTCACGTGGAACAGCCGTCAAGCTTACATATTCATTTCACTCGTTTTATCGATGCCTCATACAGGGTGTTTTTCAAGGTGTGTTTTTTTTGACAGGTGCTAGAACTCAAAGAGATAATTTCGCCGGAAGTTGATCATATAAAATATTCAATTTGAAAAAAGTGCAAAAAATCTTAGGCATCAAGATCTTAAGACGACTCTGGATCGTTTTATCTCTTTGTTAGGAGATCTGCCATGAATTACGGTCATATATACATTCCAACAAGTAAATAAAGTGCTGGATTTCATCGCAAATTTGTATATTCTCTTTCAACTTTTATTAGGATATTTTTCCTGAACGGTATAATTCTTAGAGTTCAAACTAAGGAGAGAAAAAATTATCGATTGAAAATGTCCTATAAAAAAATTAGGAAGTTCACAAACACCGATAAAATTGATCCAAATTGTTTACAGAAAAAGAGAAGGTGTTCGAAATGGTCACCATTCGTTTGATGTGCACAAAGTCTTGCCTGGAGTAGTAACGAATTATTACATGCAGCAACTAACACATCAGTTTGCTCACGAATAATGTCACAAGCATTGCGTTTTTTATTTCTTCGATACTATTCACCTCACCGTCCCTGTACACTTATGTTTTCAAATGACCCCAAAAGGAGAATGAGATCCAGGGAGTGTGCAGGCCGAAAAATTGACCCATCACGTCCTATCCACCTATTTGGAAACACATTACGAAATTCGGAAAATTCACAAAAATCATACGTTCTGGTGATATGGTGAATAGTTACTGAGATATAAAAAGTTTTTGAGCGCTCGTACTACTTACACGAGGGCTATATCATTTCGTCACGATGTCTGTAGTTTTCGAATTTTGAGCCGAAAATGGTCTCAATCGATTATGTTCGACTCACTGATAACGAATCCGTCCGAAAATTTGAGTCTGTCCGCCGGCCGTCCGTCCGGCCGTCAGCACGATAACTCTCGAACGGAACATCCTAGAGACTTAAAATTTTCGGTGTGGGTTTAGTTCCCGAATGCCTCGGTTGAGTTCGTTAATGGGCCAAATTCCACTAGGGGTTCCGTAAATATGGCCGTTCAAAGTTTTGTTCTCCTGATTACTTGAAAACTACAGATTTGATCGAGATGAAATTCTGCACTCGAATGGAGAATGAGGTGTTCAAGCTACATGTGAAATTTTGTCCAGATCGCATGACCAGAACCATAGAAACCATAGAAAATTGTAACTTTTGAACGGAAACGCCTAGGGACTTGAAATTTTCAGGATAGGTGTGAATCTCGAATGTCGTCATCACGTTTATCTATGCGTAAAATGATACTAAGGGTTCCGTAATTATGGTCGTTTGAAATTTAGGTTTTTTGATAATTTCAAAACTACAGATTCGATCGTGACGAAATTTTGTATACTAATGGAGAATGATATATTCAAACTACAATTCTCCAGATCGCATGACCAGAACCATAGAAACCATTGAAAATCATAACTTTCGAACGGAAAGGCATAGGGACTTGAAATTTCAAGGGTAGGTTCGGATCGCGAATTTCGCAGGCATGTTCATCAATGAGCAAAATTAGACTAGGGGTTCCGTAAATACGGTCATTTGAAATTTTGTTTTCTCGATAATTTCGAAACTACGGATTCGATCGAGAGAAAATTTTGTATTTTAATTGGGAATGATATATTGAAGCAACATTTTGTCCAGATCGCATGACCAGAACCATAGAAACCATAGAAAACTTTTGAACGGAAAGGCTTAGGAACTTGAAATTTTCACTTGAAAAATCATAGACATTTGGGAAAATGATAATACTCTTTTTCATGGAGACAAGCGCGCAAAAGGAGCAATAACAAATAACCAGCAATCTCAACTGATAACGGCTTTCCTGAAATGAAGTTGAAAATTTTTTATAATAATTTTTTTTTCAGATTTAAACTACTGTGGGACCCACGAACCGTGTATGAGCGGAGGTACTTGCGAGAACACCGCACCAGACAAATATATGTGCACATGTCCAGACGGATTTTCCGGAATCAACTGCGAAACGGTCGACAACCCATGTGCTCCTGCCCCTTGTCTACACGGTGGCACCTGTTTGGAGGAAGGTGGATCGTTCAGTTGCGAATGTGCCCCTGGATGGACCGGCCCGACTTGCAATATAGGTGAGGATATTCACATTTCAGAAATCTAATCGCATTTGAATCTCTGTATGAATGTGTTGATCGGCAATCATCGACTTCGTTGAATAATTGGATTCCCTGGGGCAACAGCAGTGGAATAGTTAAGCACAGAAGGCTCCTTCGAGGCTAAACGATCCAATTTGAATATTCAAAGATGGACGCTCCAATCTAACAAATTTCAAGCGTCCCTTCATACGAGGACTGTCCCAATAAAAAACTCTGAACGAGGAAATGGCCATAGAGCACCATGCGGCACTATCCCGAAACCGGCCGGCAGCAGGAGATGTCAGGAATGCGGCGGGTCAAAGGTGGAGATGCACAACGATCGCCGTAATTAAGTTTTTCCCCCTGCTGGCCCCGCTCCCCGCCGCAATCCACGAAATCGCCGTGGAAGTAATAGATATAATAATGGGGCGGGGGACCCCGTAATTGACGATCCAGGTCTAACCGCTGATTTATACACGGCAATGGCTCGGCTCTCGGACAAACTACGCTCCTCATCTCCTGTTGCTGCCTCAGCCGGCGAATCTTTGCCCCCGACTCGGTGGTGCCGGTCAATCCCGATTATTGACGCTTCTTTCGCCAGAAATATGGATTCATGATGGGCTATTAGATGATACTAGGCTCTGGGCGGTTCATCATCGTGATTATTTTTCATTGCATGTTAGGAACCTCGGTGAAAAAGTCGTTTCTCCACTTCAAACCCCTCTCATTAACCTTCATATGTAGCTTGTGTATAATTTTGACGGTTACACGAGAGTAAAACTGAGAATTTAAGAATATCATAGTCATAAAACAAGAAAAATTATTCTAGATAGACTAATAAAACCAACGAACAAATCAATGCACGAACACCGAATCCGTATTTCCACAAGTGCCGTAATGTTTACGATAGTTACTTGCTGGTTTTTGTCAGGCGAGCTAGGCAATCTTTTGCAGGGACCTTTACTGATTGTAATCAGTTGCTCAGACAGGTGGCGTGAGTAGAGAAATTTTCTCCGATCGCCGTTGCGTTATGTTGTTTGGATAGCCTGTTTATGACATCGAGTTCATCCTGCGCTAGCTTTACTGATGAAACATGATATAATATCGATACCTTTTTGCCAAACTATCGTAAGCCTCAACGTAGTACGTTGAGGCTTACGATAATTTGGCAAAAAGGTATCGATATGTTGAAACCGGTCTACGGATGCAAATGATGGATTTGGTGTTCTATGGGGTTACGTGTATTGATTTGTTGGTTTGTTTAATTAGTCTATCTAGAACAATTTTTCTTGTTTTATGACTGTAATTGAAAACTTCAGGTAGACAACCAATGTAATTATATTCTTATTTAAGAATACATCATACATTATTCGCTGCTCCATTCTCGGTGAACCTAGGAATGGAATTTTTGGTCCAAATTGTGATAAACACGAATCTTCCGAGCCTCAAAGGTTATTCATTTCAAAAAGACAACATTAAAGCAAACATTGACGAATGCTTACAAAGTGACCCAGTGGTTTGAAGTTCATAGATCTTTAATGATGCTCTTGCCTCGAAACGAGAAATGGAAAAAACCCTTCTCGATTTACGCTCCTATTTTTATGAGTTTTCTTGTTTCACCTCTACAACAGATCTCCACTTTTCTTTAATTAACTGGGTTGGTCGTTTTTGAAATTAATAATTATCTTGTCGTTTCAGCCACCGCCATATCCGATTATATGTTGCGGCGCGTTTATGATGTGCAATAAAATCGATTTTAAATAATTACTGTTAATTGGTCGAACAACAGCAAAAACAGTAAATAGGACTGGGAGAATAAGACCAATAATTGATTGCTTGTGGAAGTTTATTACAACAGACTATTGATGTAATTAGAGTTACACATTTTCGCCTTCGATTTCATGTCGAAAGAAAGAAACCCTTTTTTTTTGGGAAATTTCGAGAATTTTCTTCTATTGCATAGCTTCACTTAAAGTGCCTCCACCGAAACTATTGTCAGTCGAGTCGTCTGCCGAGCCGTACCCTTGTTCCACGTTGGTATGTATACAGGGTGTTCCTAAATTGAATGAACAAACGAAGAGGGAATTTCTTAAGTTATTTCAAGAAAAAAAAGTCCCATAAACATGGTATCGCAAAAGTTTCGTTTTTGAGATACAGGGTGTTAAAGTTTGTTTCTTGTATTAATACATTTTTTGTAATGATTATACGAATTTATCAAATCTTTATGAATCATTGCTACAGATCAGGAAAATAACCATAAATTCTCAGAATGAATTAATTCACCACAGCTAATTAACTGAATTTTTTTGACTATTTGGATTTTTCTGAGGATTTCGAGAGAATCGTTCAAATTTTTTTTCTCGAAATCGGTAGCAGATACAACAAAACTTCAAAGGACGATGAAGTTTATAACAACCAAGCTGCTTTTTACATAATATCACCCCGTAGATTTGCTATCGAAATTGGAATGTCACATGGTGTAAACCCCCAATGTAAGATCTATACCAAATTTCAGTTGAATATCTTGTGTAGATACTGTGAGAAAAAATTTCGAAAAGCACTGCCGTGAAGGCCGGAGCTTTTGAGCGCTCGTACATGCACCTTGTAGGTAGATTCGCATTCTCCAGTTTTACAAACCAATTGGAAAGATTTTGACAGCTGTCAAGGAAAATTTCAAACCAACGCGAAAATCCAGACTTCACGTCAGTGCTTTGGGTCCATTTTTTCGATAATTCGCTAGAATTTTCTACGGTATCTATGGTCTTGGTAATGCAATCTGGACAAAATTATACATTATTCTTCATATATGTGCGAAATTTCATTTCAATCCAATAGGTATTTTCGAAATTATCAGAAAAAATATAGTTTGAACGGCAATATTTACGGAAGCCCTAGTCAAATTTGGCTCATTGATAAAAAGGATCGCGAAATTCGCGATCCGAACCTATCCTGAAAATTTCAAGTCACTAGGCCTTTTTGTTCGAAAGTTATGATTTTCTGTGGTTTCTATGATTCTGATCATACGATCTGGAAGAAATGTAGCTCGAATATATAATTCTCAATTTAAATTCAAAATTTCGTCGAGATCGAATCCATAATTTTGAAATGATCATGAAAACTGAATTTCAAACGGCCATATTTACGGAACCCCTAGTCTTATTTTGCTCATTGATACACGTGGACGCTACATTTACGATCCACACCTATCCTGAAAATTTCAAGTCTCTAGGCCTTTCCATTACAAAGTTATAATTTTCTATGGTTTCTATGGTTCTGGTCATGCGAGCTGGACAAAATTCTGCATGTAGCTTGAGTACGTAATTATCCATCTGAGTGCAAAATTTCACCTCGATCGAATCAGTAGTTTCGGAGTAATCAGAAAAACAAAAATTTCGAGCGGCCATATTTACGGAAACCCTTGGCGAATTTTGCCCAATAACGAACTTAACCGCGGCATTTGAGATTCGAACCTACCCTGAAAATTTCAAGTTTCTAGGACATTCCGTTCGAGAGTTATCGTGTATACGGCCGGACGGACAGACTCGAATTTTTCGACGGATTCGTCATCAGTGAGTCGAACATAGTCGATTGAGACCATTTTCGGCTCAAAATTCGAAAAATACAGACATCGTGACGAAATGATATAGCCCTCGTGTAAGTAGTACGAGCGCTCAAAAACTTGTGAAAAAATCGAACTTTAACACCCTGTATCTCGAAAACGAAACGTTTGGGATCCCATATTTATGGGAAATATTTTTCTTGATAATACTTAAGGAATCTTCCCTCTTCGTTTGTACCTCTAATTCAGGAACACCCTGTATAGACACTGTGGTCTCTGCCGAGACGGCGCTTCAAAAACGCTTCGGAACGTCTACTGATGAAAATGTAAAGCGTCCTGTATTGTCGGATATGACAAAAAAATAATATACCTAGTGATAGAATAAAAAAAAAGAGGAATTGGGGGAAAAGTTACGAATATCCATCTTTCAGATGATGGAATATATTTTCTCATACGTGTATTCGTTTTTGGTATTTTATGTGCATTACAATCAAAATATTCGTCAAATGGGGCCGATAATTTCAAATGATTTATTTCAAAAAATAAGGGTTGGACGACTACAATTCGCGAATATTGAAATTTTCCAATTTTTTCAATAGCGGTTCATATGGGACAAATAATGTATAATATAAAGACCTCCTATTTTTGTATGGCTCTCGATGGATTAAAAAAAAAGTAAATGAAAAAAACTTTTGAAGGTACAAATTTTATGACTTATCTTCTCTTGAGACGTTAGGAATAAAATTATTTCATTTATTCATCAGTATAACAAAAAGAAGGTTATTGTGAACGCTGTGGTTGAATTTCCACCACTTTGCAAAGTTCTCTCGATAAAATATTGCATAGGTTGCAGTAAATTATTTTTCCGGATTTTGAGGAAAAGTTTGATATCTCTAAAACTTTACGGCACAGAGGAAAAAAATATAAATAATTGAGAAAATACTTATTGTGAATTATTTTCTGCCTTCTGGTCGAATCGTGTGTTATAAAAATGAAAATAATTCATCCGAAGTTATTATTCAGCCCTTAGGCCACATTAATCGAAGCACCCTGTATAAGTTCCATCCGGGTTCTCCATTTATACAGAGTTTTTCCAAATTAGACGTGAACCTTGGAGGACGTGTCAGTATGACTCATTTTCTGTCGTTTGAGCCATATTTATTGATAACCGAAAATCAACAGTTTCCGAGATATTTGATTTCTTGTGTTTTTCAAAAAATTTCTCACCTTACGTCAATTCTTTATACGTTGACCAAATTTGATTATAATTTTGGATTATTTCCATCAGAAAATGATATATGATGTGTATGAAAAAAGCAAAAATATCCGGTATTAGATGTTGAAAAACGAATTATGTAGTATGATTTGAAAGTTGGTATATGAAGAAAATAAAAATCAATTACTAATATCAATTTGCCTGCAACTTGTGAATTCCACAATTTATGTATGAAAAAATTATTTCAAAAACTTGTCAAATTCCTTCTTCATTCTATGAAAAAGTTTTCATTAGAATGCAGTCACCAGTTTCGCTTCAGCAGATTCTTTTATAAACAACTTTTTGAATGTCCGGCATAAAAAATAGTGATTCAGCGTTAATGTTTGGATGGGAGCAATAGCTAATCTTTTGATAGGTCCTTACTATCTAGTGATTGACAGGATAGTTTCGCTCTTTCCATACATATCATATCCTTTTCTGATGAAAATAATCCAAAATTATAATCAAATTTGGTCTACGTAGAAAAAAATTGACGAAAAATGAAGTGAGGTGAGAAATTTTTTGAAAACACAAGAACTCAAATAACTCGTAAACTGTTGATTCTCGGTTATCAATAAGTATGGCTTACACGAAAGCGAATGAGTGATACGTCCTTCAAGGTTCACGTCTAATTCGGAAACACCCTCAATACATTAAACGTATAATATACATTTAACGTATAATAAATTTATGAGAACATTCCTGAGAGTAATCATTCTCATATAGCCGCTGTTTTTATCAGTTTCCAACGGCGGAACTACCGAAGAGTGATTGAAGAATAAAGTTTCATGATGGACTTTCCATTAGCACCCAATCAACTCTCGCCGAAATTTAGAGTCGTAAACATGAAACAAAAACCGCGTAAGTAATTGACACTGAAGTATCATTCTTCCTCTGGTGAAAGTAGTACATCCCGCGCCCTGGTAGCACACGATTCGGCGTTTCAGAATCCGACTCGAAGGACCAAATGATGATAATATTGTGTACGTTCTGTATTTTTTCGTACCACGCCCTCTTACGTTCGGGTTTGAACCCTGTTATTTTCTCCGAAAAGCCAAATTAATTGAGTTTTTTCTACGGCGAACTCAGGGGCGTTTCTATCTCCGTATACCCATAATGGGTTTCCTCTACCTTCGCTTGGGTCGGCGGCCGTCTTGACTTCTTCAGTAAATGCTGACCGTCTACCGTTTTTACAAATTACTGTTTATTAAATCATTCAACCCGGTGGAATATGGTCGAAACAACACTGGAATTGGGGGTTGGCCTGAGGAGGATGAAATTGCCACTTGGCAATTGGGGTGTTTTCATGTTATTTCCAAGCGATTACTATGCGTAGTCATTGGAGAAAAAATAGGGTTGGAAGGGTGAACTTTCGAGCCATAAAACGAATTAAGTTAATGGATCTGATTACTTCTCATGGTCAATTCGCAAGATAAGGCATTTTTTCAAATTAGGCAATTTTGAAGAAGGGTATTATTTTTGGAAATTACATAAAGGTTTAACAGTTTGGTGACTCTCATGAAAATTCAAAAATGGACTACACTTTTTTAGTAATTCACGGTGTACTTACTTTCGTTAATGCACAACTAACCCCTCACCTATTTGCTCATTTCGTAATTTTTCTTCCTTATTATTTACAACAGGAATTTTTGTGATATTGGTGCTTCTCAAAGCGAACTGTCTCCAGTTGACATAATACAATGCTCACATCTAGGCGTCACAAATTTGGATACCTTTTAGTTTAGTGAAAGTAATCTTATTCTCTCAATATATAGATTTTTCGAATAATTTACCACGTACTAGATCCTATCTGTTTCGAATTAAACACGATTCGATTAAGGAATGATACCTCAACTTCATAAACATATTCATATCATAATAATTAAGTTTAGTCCCATGATAATTTTTGACCTACCCAAAACCACAAAAGATTCTCAACCGGAATAGCGCAAGAATAGAACCGGAGGCCTATAATTAGGCAAGTGGTAATATATATTGAGTTCCACCCACATACTGAGTTCGTTACCGAACGATGCTACTAGTACCTCCTGTAAAGAAGAATATCTTCGATATCAGACAGATCTGGAGGGCGTTTTATTGTTATTTTTTCGATAGGTACACGATTGGTTCATGTTTTTGGTAATTGGTTCATGAGAGGGAAATAGTGAGGGTGGTCTTGAGCGTTGAATCGTCTGGAAAATCTGTGACCACTAGACTGCATTATTTAGATGGCATTCTAAACATGTCAAACATGTTTTATTTTTCCATTTTCATCGTGTAATTTCATAATTTTATGAAGTTGTCGAGGTTGAGTGTATTTGCTTCTGCTACCGTTGGACTCTCCACTTTGTAAATTTTTTTTGGAGGTTCTTTTATTCATTCTACGTTATTCCTCTATATGTATAAAACGCATAGTACAACCTTATGGCCTGACATGTTATTCCTGTGTTAGGTTATTCCTCTGTATAAATTCACCTCAAGGAAGTCGCTTGAGCTAATTATATACAGACTTCATATTTCCTCGAGATTTACCTACGCAATTATATCGATTGTATTTTATACTTCTAGGCCTTTTTGTACAGCAATTAATTTCGAACATACCTGATTATTTCGTAAGCAGTTGCTGCCAACATTATACTTGCAAATATTCAGGGAATCTGGTTCAGGTGTTTTCAATTCATTTTTATATTGGCATTCATATTTTGCATGTTTGTTGCTCTCCACTGCCGATTGCTCGTACTGGGTTCAATACACGGCTCGACAGAATTATTATCCCGTGGATTTTTTCCAATTTGCGGCTTCTCAAACGGACTCACGCCGCATTTGCATAATTTCCGAGCCCGATGCAACAACATACTGGCCAATTCACGACGACGTCTCTTTCTTCCCGCTTCGACAGCTGAGACAAATTATGTGGTCTCATTGTCAGACTGAAAAGTGGTCAAATGTTTAATTGGATCTTCGTCCATATTTAGAGCGTGTGAGTTGTTTGACCGATCTAAATGGTTAATGTAACAGCCTCCTTCGGCCGATTTTATTTATTATGTTCGCGGTTTCTTCATTTTCATAAGTCAAAAAAGGTG
This sequence comes from Aphidecta obliterata, assembly GCA_963966015.1. Taxonomy (NCBI): domain Eukaryota; kingdom Metazoa; phylum Arthropoda; class Insecta; order Coleoptera; family Coccinellidae; genus Aphidecta; species Aphidecta obliterata. Next base: position 19,672,887 of record OZ014427.1, read on the forward strand.
CGATGTTTTGCCGGCGGTTCTTCGCGGAAAATTTAGGTGTTTTTCGTCCATTCGACCCGCAGTAAATTAAATCCGGAACGTGAGAAATGTTTTAATTTCTTATGGAAGTATCTCAGGATATACGACCCGGAATCCAAAAAGGGCAGGAGAAGAAGTATTCGGCCTGTATTGAATATACTCAGTTACATGGAAATTACACCGAGAGATGAGGAGGTATCGGACCAAAACATTGAGATTGGTACCTCCTTCAGTGACACATTTTGCTGTTCTTCCAAATGCTTCTTTAGGATAAGATCTTGTCTATTGTTGTTGACGGTATCTTTAGTCATCCTTATTCAAGCTCAACTCAAGTCGTTAACTTATGCTTTATCACTGTCCTATCATGGCTGGTATGGAGAACACTCCATTTTCATCAATACAACTTCATACCTCATAATTATTGCATGCATAGATAGCATCTCAGATCACGACCGGTCAAATATCAAATCAATCTTCTTTTTCTCTTCGGTGGTATCCCAACAATACCGTTCGGAGTTGGTAGGAATGAATAGAAACGGCTTTTTGACGACGTCTGGTAGATCGCGGGCCAAAGAAGAGATGAGATATCTCGAGAGACAATAGCATAAATGAGTAATTTGAGATGGTCGCTTTCGCGACAGCGGTCATGATCGTCGATCGAGATAAAAATGAGAGATGGAAGATTTGTTGTCCCGTGTTGTATTTGTGTCGTGCTGTACCGCTCAAAAGACTTTGCGGTTTAATGTCCGCATTCATACCCCTCGAGTAACGTCCTTTTGTTTCCCTGATGGGTATGATCATGAACCTAATGAGAATTGTCTGAGGTTTCCGATTTATTTATTTCTTCACAACAACGATGAATTAGGTACTCACAATTATGCGCTATTGCAAAACTACCTATCCAAAACGAAAACTGAAAATTTTATTTGAGATGAAAAAGTTTTTCTGCGAATGTTTGCAAAGATATTATGTACACTGAAGTTCACTGTTTGTAATTTATAGCTGACTTCGATAGAGCAGAGACTATTAGCCTAATGAAGAAAATTAGAAATTCTAGTGGAAAAAATACAGCTATGATTATAACGGATTGTTCTCACAAAAAAAAACAAGGTTTAGCTGAATCAATTCAGTTGTAATGAATAAAATGCGCCCAATGAATTCAGCATTGAAAAAACTTGAGACAACTGATCACTGATTTCCTAATTATTATTGAAGATCAGAGATCTCCACACCTCGAATTGAAAAATCTTATAGGTCTCAATAAACTCATTTGAATAAATAGACCTGCCTGGTTATAATTATTTCAACTGTGATTTACCCATTTTTGTATAATGATAACACCAATTTTTTCAGATATTGACGAATGCGCATCAGCTCCCTGCCAAAACGGTGGCACCTGTGTCAACCTGGAGGACTCCTTCAAGTGCGACTGTCCACCTGCTTGGGAGGGTAATGTGTGCCAATTCGGTAAGTACTCGTCATCCTTACAAAGAATGAGACATATCAGATCATCTCGTAATATTCTCTACACATTCACACTGAAGTCGTCAAAAATCTGCATAATTAACCAAGTTGACAAAGCGCAGAACAAAGACCTGCTAAAGAAATCACCAGAAGAGCTGATTGCTTCTAAAAACATTGTTAGTTCAAATAATTCAAAAATAATGAGTTCTGGAATCATTAGTTCCGTCATAATACCTTAGGAAACTTGACTGCGACGTTGTGTTCACTCTTGCGAAAAACTAGTCTCCATAATGTTCATCGAGCAGAATATGGCGTCATTGTAGTTTCCATGATGAATGAAAATATATGGGTGTCATGTTTTTCGAGGCTATGGATTCAGATCAATCTCAAATGCATTTTATCACAATAAAGCTTCATTTGTGTAAATCGTTAATTTCGAATATTGTTTCCAGATGCCGATGAGTGTCTTGCAAACCCTTGCATCAACGCTTTTTCCTGTACCAATTTGGTTGGCGACTATGTATGTAAGTGCAGAGTGGGGTGGATGGGTAAAAACTGCGATCAGAACATCAACGACTGCGTTGGACAATGTCAGCATGGAGCAACTTGCATTGACTTAGTCAACGACTACCATTGTGCCTGCCAACCAGGATATACAGGTAAGACATTTTTTTGGTTGAATCCACGAGATTAATTGAGATTTGAGTTATTTTCTAAGAAGTTCTAACATCCTGTACCGATTCATTTTTCATCTGAAGTAATCGAAAACATCAAGGAAGCCTAAAGTTGTTAAAAACTCCATTAAAATGCTATCGATATCCTGCTAAGACGAATCCTCAATTTTAATGACTCCATAAATTACTAATTATGGATATGTGAATACAGATATTCGAATTCTTGATTGATCGTTACCTCCAATTGACGGCTTTGTCACCACGCGATCTTTGGAAGATTAATAACGCTGAAAAAATGATCGGGGAGATTGAACCCGTCAGAGGAAGGCACAATTCCGTTTTAAAATATTCAAATTGAGCGATTTCAGGACATCCGCGTCGTTTGGATGTTAATAAAATGTGATGGAAAGATACTTGGGCTATTTCCATCGGTCTTCGATGAAGCCCTGAGAAAGGCTATTTTTTGTCAGACTTATTTCAACACGAGATAAGATCAAAATGAGAAATTTATTTGTGCTATATAGGATCGATGATTTCTTTCTAGTTGTCTTCTGATGATGGGTATACATGGTTCCTATATTTTCAAGCTAGGAGTACTAATTTAATGTCTGTCACAGCGATGTTGGCTGTTTATTTCAATAATTTTTCTTTTTCTGTGTCCCTTCTTGGATATTATGGAGTTTTTATCCCATTGTGGTTTTTGTCCCATGGGACATGCTTGGTTTTTGCGTTTCTCCTTGTCTTGTCAATTTTTCGAGTTATTTTACTCTGACTTTAGGGGGAAGTTTCGATATGAATCATACAGTTCGTGTCCTATTCAACCTAAGTGAAATTTTTATTTCAGTCAAATCGAGAGAATATCTGTTAAAGAAGTTGTTTTCTTTCAGGTCGAGACTGCGCGACCGATATAAACGATTGTGCTTCGAACCCTTGCAAAAACGGAGGAGAATGTGACGATTTGGTGAATGGTTACAGATGCATATGCCCTGTAGGGTTCACTGGACACGAATGCGAGGTGAGTTTGCCTATTTGCTATTACATCTAATTTCATGGGCTAGTTTTTGTTGCTGTTTCCCAACACCATCTACAAATTAACGCCCTTAGAGTGCTAATGGTTACTAGTTTTCGTTAAATGCTAAATAGGCCTCTTCTAGCATCAAAAAGCGAATATAATTCATATAATTGTAACCTTAATTTTAACGATGATGTTTATTTAGCGAGCTGAAAATACTGCCTCCTCAACAACTGCAAATCGTGGATAATAACAACACATTAACGTTGGTTATCTGTAACCTACGGTTTATTTGTTTCTCAGGGCGTTTTCTTAAACCATTCGACTACTGAGATGTCGGCGGCGTGTTGTAATAGCGAGGATTTGTGCCCGGGGACACTCGGTATATCAATGCCCAACGTAGCATCATTACGGTGCACAATTTATCATGCAACCTGATGCGTTAAGCGAAGCCTTATTAAGTGATTTAGTGCAACAAGAACGTTTCTAGCAGGAATTGATTCGAAAGATTCAATGTCACTCCAAAGTGTGACAAAAAAAAAGACTTTGTTGGTAGTTTTTCATGAGGAATTTTTTATATAATTTTCTATATTCAAACTTCACATATTTTGAACACTTTTGTTGTTGGAAGACACTGCTTTTTTAGGATTCCGTAGCCAAAAAGGCAAAAACGCAATACTTATAATTTTTTCAGAGATCGGTATGTCACAGCCATTTTTGAGCGCACGTACCACTTACACAAGGGCTATATCATTTCGTCACGATGTCTGTATTTTTCGAATTTTGAGCCGAAAATGGTCTCAATCGACAGAGTCCGACTCATTGATGACGAATCCGTCGAAAAATTCGAGTCTGTCCCTCCAGCCGATAACTCTCGAACGGAACGTTCTAGAAACTTAAAATTTTCAAGGTAGGTTCGAATCTCGAATGCCGCGGTTAAGTTCGTTATTGGGCAAAATTCGATCAGGGGTTCTGTGAATATGGCCGTTCGAAAATTTGTTCTCCTGATTACTTCGAAACTATAGATTCGATCTAGGTGGAATTTTGCACTCAGATGGAGATTGACGGGTTCAAGATACATGCAAGATTTTGTCCAGATTGCATGACCAAAGCCATAGAAACCATAGAAAATTATAACTTTGTAAAGGACAGGCCTAGGGACTTGAAATTTTTAGGATAGGTGTGGATCTCAAATGTCGCGATCACGTTCATAAATGAGCAAAATTAGACTAGGGATTCCGTAAATATGGTCGTTCGAATTTTAGTTTTCTTGATAATTTCAAAAATTCGGATTCGATCGTGACGAATTTTTGTATTTTAATGGAGAACGATATATTAAAGCTACATTTTATCCAGATCACATCACCAGAACCATAAAAACCATAGAAAATTATAACTTTCGAACGGAAAGGCCTAGGGACTCGCGAATGTCGCAGTCACGTTCATGGGCAGAATTAGACTAGGGGTTCCGTAAATATGGCCTACTGATTGGATTGGAATGAAATTTTGCACATAGATGAAGAATAATGTATTCAAACTACGTGCGAAATGTTGTCCAGATCGCATTACCAAGACCATAGACACCGTAGAAAATTCTAGCGATCTATCGAAAAAAAATTGATCACCTGGAGGGTGAAGTCCTGGAGTTTCGCCATAGTTTGAAAAAGTTTTTGACAGCTGTGAAGAATGGTTTCAATTGGTTTCTTAAACTGAAAAATGCGAATATACCTACAAGATGGATGAACGAGCTCTCAATAGCTCCTGACTTCAAGGCAGCGCATTATATAATTTTTTTTTTAATTTCTCGGCATTTTATGTCCGATCTTTTCCAAACTTTGAGTAACAAAAATTCTACACTTTTTAAAAACCAAACTTAGATATTCTGTTTGAAATTTCATTCTCATCATTGTCTTTGGTGTTTCCAGAATGACTATGACCACTGCAGTCCAAATCCATGTCAGAACGGGGCTTCTTGCTTCAACACCCAGCAAGACTATTATTGTCACTGTCCAGAAGGATGGCACGGGAAAAATTGCAGTCAACCAAAATTATTGTGCGACAATCCTCCATGCACCGAAATAGGTACGTAGAGTATATTTTGATTCTAATTTTTAATTCAAAAACTTTAGAGAATAAGAACCAGAATATTCTTCACATAATTTGATTTGAGTTTTATTCCGAATAAATTTTGCTATAATTTTACAGCTTTAGGAAACTGTGATGGCATCTGCGGTGAACATGGAAGATGTGTAAGCCTAACTGGAATCGGACATTCCTGCCAATGTGAACCAGGATACACAGGGAAATATTGCCATGAGAGTAAGTATTTTACTGAAAGGTCAGTTCGTTCTTTACCAATATTTATCATTTCAGATATTAATGATTGCAAGATAAACCCTTGCGAAAATGGAGGAACTTGTGTGGATAAAGTGAATGCCTTCCAATGCATATGCAAAGAAGGTTGGGAAGGAGCACTTTGCAATATAAGTAAGTTTTTCTCCCACTTACAACTAAACTTCTCTATCAATTTGACATAATTGCTCATCTGTACCTTTTGTTCTCAGATACTGATGAGTGCAATCCAAATCCCTGCAGAAACAACGGCACTTGCATTGATGGTGTAGCTGATTTTAAATGCGAATGCAAAAATGGATGGAAAGGAAAAAGCTGCAGCTCGAGAGACAGCCATTGCGATCACAATACTTGCAAGAATGGAGGTACTTGCCAAGACCTCGGCAATACATTCATTTGTCGCTGCTTACCAGATTGGGAAGGCAAGTATCTGGGAAATCTTTGAGACTTTCGAAAAATATTCGAACTGACTCCTCTAATTCAACATTTTTCATTCCAGGTACAATGTGCCATATTTCCAAGCAGGCTGCTTGTAGATCTAGTCCTTGTCTCAATGGAGGTACATGCGTGAACACGGACGATTACTACAGGTGCATATGTCGAGATGGTTTTCAAGGTAACCATTGTCAAGATGACGTGAATGACTGCCAACCTCAACCATGTTATAATGGGGGGAAATGCATAGATGGTGTCAACTGGTTCCTCTGTGAATGCGCGGCTGGTTTTACTGGTCCAGACTGTAGAATCAACATCAACGAATGTGCTTCAAACCCTTGCGAATATGGTGGCACCTGCGTGGATGAGATAGGCGACTACCGGTGCCTCTGTTCTCCAGGACGACATGGCAAGAGATGCAACTGTGAGTAGTCTTTGTGAATTTTTTTTTTTCATAATTATATGACTAATATTCAACTTTTATTCCAGTGGATAACATTTCATACCTTCCATCTCCAGGGAGTTGTCTATGGGGTGGCCAGAATTTAGAGAACAACTTCACTTTGCAACATGAATGCAACACATGTACATGTAACAATGGAATCGTACAATGCACAAAGATTTGGTGCGGGCTCACTAACTGCCGAAACAGTCACCCTAGCTCTATATGCAACTCGAATCAAGTTTGTGTACCCTCTCCTGCTGAGTCTTGCTTGTCCCCACCATGCCAATCCCATGGAGAATGTAGGGACTTGGAAGGAGGGCGGAGGGTGAAACCAGCACAGGTACCAAGTCCGCCAAGTTGCTGGCCGAATCAAGCAATTTTGAGTAACACGTGTGCGCGGTTAACCTTACTCTTTGATAGAATGAAATTGCCGGCTGGTATTTCCGTTGAAGGAATTTGCCAGGATCTAAGAAGATTATTGGCTATCCAACAAGCTGCTTCAAGATTGCAAGAAGAGTTGGTACTTCTGTGTGACCTGAAGTTAGATTACAACGACACCATTGAAGTCACCTTGGTGAGTATTGGTTTGGTATTTCTTATTATAAACCAGGAATCGTTTGAGAATAAAAACATTTAATGGTTTGGAAGTGAAAAATCCAATTATAGAAGAAAATAAAACAGAGCTTTTGTCAGTAACTATAAGAGCAAGTTTTGGTTCAAATCTTGGGGAAACTATTCGAAATAGAGGGTGTTACAATTACAATGGTTTGATAGATGTTAAATGTGAACGCTCACACGCATTTGTTTTTGAGCGCTCGTACTACTTACGAGGGCTATATTATTTCGTCACGATGTCTGTATTTTTCGAATTTTGAGCCGAAAATGGTCTCAATCGATAAGGTTCGTCTCACTGATGACGAATACGTCGAGAAATTCGAGTCTGTCTGTCGTTCGTCCGTATACACGACAACTTTCGAACGGAATGACCTAGAAACTTGAAATATTCAGGGAAGGCTCGAATCTCGAATGCCGCGGATAGGTAAATTAGTGGGCAAAATTCGACAAGGGGTTCCGTAAATATGGCCGTTGGAAATTTTGTTCTCCCGATTACTTTGAAACTACAAATTCGATCGAGTTGAAATTTTGCACTCGAATGGAGTTCAAGCTACATGCAAAATATTGTCCAGATCGCATGACCAAAACCATAAAAACCATAGAAAATTATAACTTTCAAGCAGAAAGGCCTAGGGACTTGAAATTTTTAGGATAGGTGTGGATCTTGAATGTCGCGGTCACGTTCATCAATGAGCAAAATTATATTGGGGGTTCCGTGAATATGGTCGTTTGAAATTTAGTTTATTTGATAATTCCAAAACTACGGATTCGATCGTGACGAAATTTTGTATTTTAAAGGAGAATGATATATTCAAGCTACATTTTGTCTAGATCGCATGACCAGAACCATAGAAAATTATAACTTCCGAACGGAAAGGCCGAGCAAAGTTAGACTAGGGGTTCCGTAAATATGGCCGTTAAATATATTTTTTTCCTGCTAATTTCTAAACTACTGATTGGATTGGAATGAAATTTAGCACATAGATGGAGAATAATGTATTCAAACTACTCGCGAAATTTTGTCCAGATCGCATCACCAAGATCATAGATACCATACAAAATTCTTGCGAATTATCGAAAAAAAAATTGGTCACCTAAAGCACTGACGTGAAGTCTGGAATTTCGCCTTAGCTTGGTATTTTTTTCGACAGCTGTCAAACATTTCTTCAATTGGTTTCTAAAACTGGAAAATGCGAATCTACCAACCAGGTGCACGTACGAGCGCTCAAAAGCTCCAGCCTTCTCGACATTGCTTTCTATAATTTTTTGAGGTTGGTTTTATGTTTTGATATCTTCAGGCATCAAAAAACGAATAACATATACAACAGTTGAGCTTTAAAAAAACCTGCTGAACTAATTGAAGCCTATTGCGAAAATGGGAGGTTAACCAATAGTTCACTTGCGAAACATTGCTGCCGTAAGGCGTCCAAACTTTTAGAAAATTATGATATCGATGATATGTGAATTCAACAAGGAGGACCACATGCCACAGTGGCTCTCTTCCTGAAGAACATTATCGTACATTATCTCCCGAAACAGTGAACTCACTCGGCCACCGATATCTTGCGATCTGACACCGTTGGACTTCTTTGTTTGGGGCCATCGAAACAGTGAAGTCTATATCAACAGGCCAACCAACATCCAGCAGAGAGTTAGTTCATAGTGCACTAATGATATTGAGGGGCAATTATGTCGAGATGTTCTGAAAAAATTCGAAATTTGTCAGACATTATCTTCCACACTTAATTGTGAAGGTTCGCGATGTTTCGGGGAAAAATGGGCGGTGTTTTCATAATCAGATGAATGAAGGAATGTTCAACACTTTGATCTAGAGCAATCTCCCTGATCAAGAAAAAAAGGTCGATAATTATTTCAGATTGACCCGTGAACGGTTTTCCTTCAACAACCAAAAAACAGTATTTCGCTACATTAAACCTGGAAAAGGAACAGAACAAAGCAGCGTGGAACGCAAATGACTCCTCCGGAAGCGGTCGACGATATAAGTTCCAGTAGTTTTGCGCTCGACGTCAACGTAGAACGCTCAGCGTATCACGTCGATCTAGGCGCAAAAAAACCTTTCGCTAGGAAAAACATCCCTTAAATAACATGTTCAATTAAATAAATCATCATTGATTTTTAGTTAACATTTTCCGTCTTATTGTAACACCTTTAGAATAGTCAAATTCAAAATTTTACTTCACAGCTCTTTTATTAATTCTCACTCAGGAAGTATCAAGTTAAATAAATCGCCCATTCTTTCTTCTGTCTATGAAGTTGTATGAAATTTGCAGCATTTTTCCATTTGAACAATCCTAATAATTTTCTTTCCTTACAGTCTGGCGAAAAAGGTGTTCCAGACGGCATTCGAGTTATAGGTGAAGTCATATCGTGGAAACAAACTTCTCTCTTGGCTCTTACATCTATAGTAGAAGTAAAACTTGAAACAGCATTAATTTCCGAGGAAAAGTCGAGTAACAAATACCTCATAGTTCTCATCTGTTTCATCCTGATTGCAATCGGGGCGGCTGCAGTGTTGACTCTCTTATATCTGAGGCATAAGAAGAAATCACTAGGAATGAGTGGTGTGAATTTATCTCCTTCGGCAGATTCATGCCATAGAAACCACGAAGATGAAAAATCTAATAACCTTCAGAATGAAGAGAACTATAGAAGGTACACCAATCCCCTGAAAGATGACATTGGAAGTATGGGAAGTATCAATTCGAACGGAGCTTGTGGTATGGATATGCCCAAAGTTAGTGTAGTGCGGCCCTTAAGCTCAATGATTCCCATGGAAAGTTCCAGTGAAATGTTGGAAATGATTTCGGAAGTGGATTGCCCAGGGTCGAGAAAAACAATGCTTGTGATGCCTGGTACTAGTTCAGATACTAACAGTCTCAAAGGATACAACGTGAATGAGAACATAAAAGGTGATGGCTTGAGCCCAGCGCATCGCAGTAGCCAAATAATGCTGTATAAGGCACAAAATCCCGATGTACGGAAAAATACAGCTGCATTTGATGATTCGTCAGGTCACAAAGATTTTAGTAAGAGTATTATGAATGTAAACAAGCAACGGACTTCTCAAAATACTTCACAAAACAGTTCGGACATTTTAACAGTTCTTGTTTAATGTGTATAGTGGGCCAGTGAAAGATAAGTACTGAACATAAAGGACAGTTCAAAGTAATTTTACAGTGATAAATATAATTATTTTCATTTTGTGCAATTTTAGTTTTAATTTTATAACTTCAAAATTCAAAGTAAAAAAATCTTTATTTCAACAACAATATGAAATTTCGAGTTTTTCAAGGTGAATAAGGCCAAAGTTGAAACGAATTGCACACTAAGTGATGCACACAAACATTATTATTACAAAATAAAATGAAATCACTTTAATTTTGTATGATTGAGATGACAACATATGAGACATTTTTAGTACTTCATGAACTTTTCGTGATAAATAGGAAAAATAAGTGATCTCGCGATTTCAAGAAGAAAGACACATGGTGACAACACTCTGTAATTAACCTATAGTGTGATATTAATTAATAATAATTGTTTTTTATAAATATTGTTAGATTTTGAAATTATTTTTATTTAAATGCAATCGAATATCTCATTTTATGAAATTGTAAATACTAATTTTGTGTTTGTCTATTTATATTATTTCGTATTTGTTCCTGATTTTTTATATATTTTAATTACTTTATCTATAATTTTAAAAACAATACATAGTGTAAATTGAATTTTAGGAATAGAGCAAACTTACAAAACAATGTCATTGAACATAATATAAAAGAATGATCCTCCAGGATTGCTATCATCTGAAAGTCTTGTATACATAACTTCATAATAACATTGTTTTGTAGTTTTGGGAGAGTTGCTTTGCTGGAAATGACTATTGTAAATATGTATATATCATACCAATTATATTAATTCAGTATTGCAAAACTCTTTAATTATAATACTCATTTTAAGACTTGTGTTAAAGGGCTTCAGTGACAATTCAATTCAGATGATTTCTCAATGGAATAGACTTCAAAGTTTATCACTTTGAAGGAAACATCCCAATATAATTGATGATATTGCCATTTGATACCCTTCGAACCTTAATAGATTCTCTTTCTGGTTTTAGTGTACTTATAGGTGCAGAATATGTATAATCTAAGACAAATTGTTGGAATAGTGCCTTCAATCAAATAGTCCAGAGATATTTGTAACTATTTGTTTTTTTTCAAAGATTAATGTAAATTTTGTATAAATAATTTTTGTTTTCACAATATGCTTGTGTAATTAAATATAATGAAAAGTAAAAGCTTCTGGAAAAATAAATAAAGAATAAATACTTCAAATATTCTTATATTCATTCATTTATAATCCATTCTTTTGATTCTTCAAGTTTAACTCTAATAACATCTAATAATTTCTTTAATATTTTTTGAGCGCTCGTACAACTTACACGAGGGCTATATCATTTCGTCACGATGTCTGTATTTTTCGAATTTTGAGCCGAAAATGGTCTCAATCGACTATGTTCGACTCACTGATGACGAATCCGTCGGAAAATTCGAGTCTGTCCGTCCGTCCGGCCGTCCGGCCGTAAGCACGATAACTCTCGAACGGATCAACCTAGAGACTTGAAATTTTCAGTGTGGGTTCAGTTCCCGAATGCCTCGGTTAAGTTCGTTAATGGGCCAAATTCCACCAGGGGTTCCGTAAATATGGCCGTTCAAAGTTTTGTTCCCCTGATTACTTGAAAACTACAGATTCGACCAAGATGAAATTTGGCACTCAAATGGAGAATTTCAAGCTACTTGTGAAATTTTGTCCAGATCACATGACCAAAACCATAGAAACCACAGAAAATTGTAACTTTTGAACGGAAAGGCCTAGGGACTTGAAATTTTCAGGATAGGTGTGGATCTCGAATGTCGTGATCACGTCCATCTATGAGCAAAATTATACAAGGGGTTCCTTAAATATGGTAGTTTGAAATTTAGTTTTCTTGTTAATTTCAAAACTACAGATTCGATCGTGACGAAATTTTGTATACTTATGGAGAATGATATATTCAAGCTACATTTCACCAGATCACATGACCAGAACCATAGAAACCATAGAAAATCATAACTTTCGAACGGAAAGGTCTAGGGAATTGAAATTTTCAGAATAGGTGTGGATCTCGATTGTCGTGATCACTTTCATCTATGAGCAAAATTATACTAGGGGTTCCGTAAATACGGTCGTTTGAAATTTTGGTTTCTCGATAATTTCGAAACTACGGATTCAATCGAAATGAAATTTTGTATTTTAATCGAGAATGATATATTGAAACAATATTTTGTCAAGATCGCATGACCAGAACCATAGAAACCATAGAAAATTGTAACTTTTGAACGGAAAAGCCTAGGAACTTGAAATTTTCAGGATGGGTTTGGATCGTGAATATCGTAGTCACGTTCATCAATGAGCAAAATTAGACTAACTAACTAGACTCCGTAAATATGGCCGTTGAAAATATTATTTTCCTGATAGTTTCGAAACGACTGATCGGATTGGAATGAAATTATGCACCTTGCTGAGTAATAATGTATTCAAACTACGTGCAAGATTTTGTCCAGATCGCACCACCAAGACCATAGATACCGTAGAAAATTATAGCTAATTATCGAAAAAAAATTGATCAGCTGAAGCACTGACATGAAGTCTGGAAGTTTCAGAATTCTTTTGACAGCTGTCGAAAATTCCTTCAATTGATTTCTGAAACTGGAAAATGCGAATCTACATACAAGGTGCATGTACGAGCGCTCAAAAGCTCCTGCCTTCACGGCAGTGCTTTTCGTAATTTAGTTTTTCATTAAAACTACTACTTCATTTGACAATGACGGTGGGGTCGGCGGATTTGGTTCACAGAATACTGTTTCCAGAATTCTATGTAAAAATTGACAAAATATGACATCTCGAATTTCGGATCAAAATATCGATACACTCTTGGCAAAATATCGTAAACCACGTAGTATATCGCTATACTATAGCGATTCAGAGGTGGAAACGGGGTGAATACGATCTAATACGTCTCCTTTCACTCATATTTCAAAGCATTTCCCCGAATAGTTTCGGAGTACATGGGTAGGCGACCACTTTGGCGAAGAATTTTTTTTTAGTTCACTTATAATAATTGTCAGACTGAATTTTTGAATATTGCAAATTGTTCAGAATTGCGTCTAGTTTATTTGAACATTAAAAAATCGAATTTCTTTTGACTTTTTAGAGTCCCGGGTCCCCTTAAATCCAAGGTCATATTTCGATATCACTTTCTATAGACACACTTTTTCATCGGAAATTGAATAGTATATTAGTCTCATACTCAGATTTTTAAACCAACCTAATCTAACTTATACCTGTCAAATATAAAATAGAAAAATTGTACGAGCTTTTAAATGTAAAACTCATATCTCTTGAATAGAAGGCTGAATTGGGGACTGCTATCAATCGATTTTTCACCTCAAAATGCATATCTAAGAAAACAGCTTTCCTTTTCTGGACTGGCTCTAGTAATCTAATATTTTCTACAAGGAGTTAACAGGATCCAGGAAAACCGATCGAATCAGAAAGACGGCCCACACAAGCTGAAACATGCTGCGATACCTTGTATCGACTCCAGGATTCATGAAATTTGCGTCAGTTGTATTAGCGCCCACTGACATCGAAACTTGTTGCGATGCCTGAATCGACTCGATACAAATCACATCAATAATAAAAATATGTATTTGTTGACATCATCCAAATCCATAGTAACCACAACAAATAGCAATAGTTGGCATAATAATCATAGTAACCTTAACATAATATCATCTCTCGTCTTCGCATCGATGCAACCCCATACACACTGAAACTTGCATCAGTATCACCGATTCTGCCTGGTCGTTCGCCGACCCGAATGGGGTTCCAGACTCTGCATCGCAGAACTACACACACTGAAAATTAAAAATATCATGAACCATTACAGTCGATTCGATGCTTGCATCGCAACATGATTCAGTGTGTGTGGGCCCCATAAGGTTAACCATTCCCCAATAAACAAATTACTCTTTTGCTATACTAGAAGGAGAATTTTTGAACCCTTATTTATCCTTTTCCGATGGACCCTTTCTCAACAGTCCTACCATTAGATTTGAGATAATTCTCCTTATCTCTACCCTCCATACTGTTTCGGACGTTTCGGTTCACTAACAGACTGACAGCCATAGCTGACAGCGTGACAGCAAAGTGAGCAAAGATTAGACAACTTTGTTACTCTTTGCTGACAGCTAGGTAGGGATGAAACGATACGAGTAAATACAAGTACATACTCGATACTTTTCACCGATACAAAGTACTTTTAGTATCGATACTTTGAAATTAAGTATCGAGTAGGTATCGGTCAAAAAGTACTCATATCAGTAAATCGATACCTCAGATCAATAGTGTAACAAATCCAAAAATTCAAATTTGAGTTCTTATATACATGCATAACCAAACTTAAAATAGAATAACTAGTATGATTTCCACTACATTGGGTTAAATTCCACGACACGTGTTTCGATGCGAAGCATCACCTTCTAGTGGTCGTGTGTCGTGGAATTTAACCCAATGTAGTGGAAATCATACTAGTTATTCTATTTTGAGTTTGATTATGGATTTCCATCAAGTATCGGCTGATTCTATTAGAATACATGCATAACGTTCGTAAAGGTGGGTTTAAACCAAACGAACAAAGAGCAAGAGCTAGAACAAGAACATTCTCTGTTGATCTTTTAGTATGAACGAAAGCTCGTTTTCAGCGTTTACGCCAAAATATCTGCGCGCAGAAACGAGAACTAAGAGCTAGAACTCTAGAACGCTTTGAAGAGACCGCTCTGGGAAGCGAGCGCGCCTGCTGAACACGAAAGAACGCTCTAAGGAACTGATCATGCGCTCTAGTGCCGTTTACATTAAGCGATCGAGCATTCTTAAAATGTTCTATACTATTCTATAGAATCTTTTAGAACTCTGATAGAATGACGAAAGAATGTTCCACGTCTGTTCAAACTAGAAGAATTTGATAGAGTGGGGTTAGAATGAGCATTCGCTCGTCTGATGTAAATCGGCCTTGATACAACGTTCTATCAATTTCAATACTGAAACAACTCCTATTTCGTATCTAATCTTGATATTTGAGGTAGTTCCATGGAACAGTTAATTAGAACCAGTTAACAAAGACAGTTCCAACTCATTCCCAAATGTTTCACGTTTGAATTTTCTTCGCTAAAAGATCGATCTTCATATTTGAGCTAGTTCTCTGGAACAGTGGATTAGAACCAGTTTCCAAGAACAGTACTAACACATTGCCAAATATTCTCCCACAGAATTTTCTTTGCGAAAAGATTGGTCTTGATATTTGAGGTAGTTCCCTGGAATAGTTAATTAGAACCAGTTTACAAAAACAGTTCTAACACATTCCCAAATGTTTCACGTTTGAATTTTCTTCGCTAAAAGATTGGTCTCATTATTTGGGGTAGTTCCCTCGAACAGTTAAATATAAACGGATTAGAATTTTATTCGCGAAGAGGTCGATCTTCATATTTGAAGTAGTTCTCTGGAACAGTAGATTAGAACCAGTTCCCAAGAACAGTACTAACACTACTAACACACTGCCAAATATTCTCCCACAGAATTTTCTTTGTGAAAAGATTGGTCTTGATATTTGAGGTAGTCCCCTGGAATAGTTTATTAGAACCAGTTTACAAAAACAGTTCTAACACATTCCCAAATGTTTCACGTTGGAATTTTCTTCGCTAAAAGATTGGTCTCATTATTTGGGGTAGTACCCTCGAACTCACTTACTACACCACATACTCAACTTTCGAATTTTCTTAGTGAAAAGGTTGGTCTCAATATTTTAGATAGTCTCTTGGAACAGATCAGATTCAGTTCCCAAGAACAGTTCTCTTACATTACCAAATTTTCATTATTTAAATTTTTTTTCGCGAAAAGGTTGGTCTTCATATTTGAGCTAGTAAGAAATAAACGAGGGGTTGTTTCAGTGTTGAAATTGATAGAACGTTATATTTGGAAAGTTATGCTTGTAATACCTAACTCAAATTTGAAGTTTTGGACTTGTTACACTATTGAAGTGAGGTATCGATATGTCAATGTAACTATTTCATTTCAACATTGATAAAAAAAAATTGTAGGTATATCTCAAACTGAAGTTTTTGAACGCATTCGTTTTTCGCTTCTCGTTTTTTTTTCTCAGTTTTGTTTTGTGTTTTTTCCATTAATTTTTTTCTTATAAAATAAAGAATACCAATATTTATTTTGTTTTGTGTTTTTACTCTTAATTTTCCAAGAACGTAACAATAGTTTTTTGTGTTTTCACTTTCAATTTTCCAAGAACTATTCGATACGAGTAAGTATCGATACTTTTCAAATGATACCAAGTAAGTGTCGATACTTGACGACCGATACGGTATCGAGAAAAGTATCGATACCTCAATGGTATCGTAAATCGTTTCATCCTGACAGCTGATTTCGGTCTATATCAAATATCAACCTCAAATTTTATTAACAATTTTCGAACTACTGGATAATTTGTTTTCGTCATTCGGACATTCTACTATTCTACTCTTTGCCTCTACTCAGGAAAGGTCAATGCGATCATTGACGACTCTGACAGATATCAGCACATTGACATGTAAAGGCATTGAAATCAGCCTGAACCGGATGAATTGACGCTGTTTAGGATCAAAGTTTCTGTAAAGCCAGAAAGAATAAACAATCACGGAGTGGGTGACATCTACTTTTAAACGTTTGAAATACTCGAGAGGTGAACAACAAACTAACGTGTGTGTGTGTTTAAATGGGAAAAGTGTGAATTATTTGTATGATTTTAAGTCATTTATGTATCAAAAGTGATATATTTGGATGATATTTTATGGAAAATTCTTTCAAATAATCATATATATATATATGTATATGATATTAAAATGCAGCGGATTGTAAGAGGTAATGTAGGAATAAGATCACGAAAAATGTGCTCTATTACTCAATGCTCATCATAGGTATAGTACTTTTGAAATTTCTTAGCATAAATTCCCATTGAATCCCAAGGCCGTTAAAAAATGGCTGACAATCTTGAAGATTGGGAAACGTGTCTCGAGGAATATGTTTGTTTGCAGCAAGCACTTCCTGAAAGATGATTCTTTTTATCTTAAGTTCAATAATTTTCTATATAGTGGTCATTTGCTATCAGCTATCTCATTCAAGTTCATCCAAATAATCAGAAATGTCCGAAGTGGTGAATTCGACTTTCACAGGCATTCTTATTTATTCTGCAAACTAATAGAAAAAATTTGATTTACTTGTTATGAAAGACAGAAATGACAGAATATTTTGAACACCTCTCGGCCCGACATTTTGCCATTTTCAGCGCCTTCTCGCGGTTCATGATTTTTCCCTTGTTCAAAATTTCGGCGTGACGACGCTAAAATCTGAAATGATAGTTCAAAGCGACCGAAATAGTGGATGGAAAAAAAAAACATCAGAACTACTGGAAACGTCAAATTCAAAATTCATATGATGTTTACATTGTTTACAATTGTTTGTTTCATTTGGATATACAAAAGGTAATATTCAACATTGAAGAAAACAACCTATATCATAAATGACAAATTATCTATTCTTCCTAAAATGAATACAAGTGGTAGTAAGGATTTAACAAGAAAATATCGAAAAAAAATAAATAGACGAAACAAAAAAGGTCCAGGATATTTCTATAGCAGTCACAATCACAATTTCAATCGAAATACTGGTTTTCAAGCAAGTTCAGTGGGGTATGTAGAAAAATTGAAAAATAGCCTTTTCGGTACCTCAGATTTTAAGGTCAGTTTTTTGGTAACGGTCTCAACTTAAGGAAGAGATATGATCACCTGAGAATGTTCAGATCGAGACTAGTATTATTCAATAAAGAAATCATCAAAATTTGAGGTGGCGCCTAAGATACAGTGTTGCCAAAAATTATCTGCTTTCAGTTTTTCGGAATATGTTTTGCACAATCCAAATGCAAGATCATATAATGCAAGACTCAACCCAAACAGGACAAATTCAGGGTACCTGAAACATATTTCCTCACAATCAATTGGAAGAGAGAAAGATAATTCCACTATGGGTTGTTATGAAGAGTATACATTAAGAAAAATACGAACAACTAGTGATATGATTAAACAACAATTGATGAGTCCTGAGCATCAAATTACCACTAGTGGAAACGAAACAAATATAGATTTGGATAATGTACCTCCTAAAAAAAATAGGTTGAGTGGTGAAAATTCAAAACTAATTTCTGAGAATAATAAAGAATACTCACAAACAAAGCTGAGGAGAAAACCAAGTAAGTCTAGTGAGGAAGTTTCAAGATTACAATTAAAGGAGAGAAGAAAGAACGAGTTGAGAGAAAAATTCAAGAAAGATAATATTTCAAAGCAAAGAACTAGTGAAACTTATAATGTAGAAGAAATTTCTGATAAAATTATAAAGCATATTACTAAAATGAATAATGAAAAATTGGTTGATTTTCTTAATTCAGATAATTCTCGTTATGAAGAAGCTTTCAATTATATTTGTAAGAAAAAGAGTTTTGAGCTAACCAAAGCTCTTAGAGATTTGAGCCATCAAGAAGAACCAGCAACATGTGAAATTGTTAACTCGATTATTCCAGACTTCTCCATAAAAATTGAAGAACTACCAATAGATATTATAAGAGAACTGAGCTCTAAGTTTGATGAATTACATAAAAATATTGAGGATTCATGTTTATCTGAAGGAAATCTGCATTTATTAAATGAATATGACTTGAAGTCGTATGATGAAATGTATTTTCAAAGTGATAATGCTATCAAAAAAGAAGACTTGCTTGGAAATTTAGGAACAATTGGAAATCTGGAACAAATCGTAGTTATAGATTCTGACGAGGAAAATTTGCCTCTAAATGTAAGTAACTTTAGTCTGAATTTTATTCGAATATAGCTTCTAGTTTGTTTCTTACTTGGTTTTGAGGAGATGAATAAAAGTGATCCACCCCTGTAGTGAGAAACTCAAAAGAAAAAAAGGCCTTTAAACGCTGGGCTTTGAAATTTTCAAAAAGGTAGTTTATTTTCTAAAAAAGTTGATATAAAGCATTATATTTTCATTAAAATATAAGGTTCGGTTTTGACTATAATTTTTCACATATTAGATTGGATGAGGAAGGCCTTTTGTGTGACCTCAACAATTCCTTCGACTAGTTCATTTCTGAACAAAATCTTGTATTCTCCAAAAATACAGATATGAACAAATATTTCAAGGAAATACGTTTCAGACAGTCCCCTTTTAGTAAATTTTTGAATTTTAAACTCCTGTACTGCTTGCTTGTGAGCCCTGATAATAACTGAATATGGTAGTATTCATTGTGATGCTGTTAGCCAAATTTAGTTCAAGTATCTCCAGAGGTTAGGATCAAAATAATAATCTCTGAAACAAAGTGTCCATGAGTTGTTGAAATTTTTTTCTTAAAATAAGTTTTTTCCATTGACCAGCTATAATATGCCTGATATATACATGTTGGTTCGTTATTCTAGATGTCAGACCTATTAGAGTTCTCTTTTCTTACTCATATGGATTTTCTTATCTTTTACACCCTGGAATATGCAAGTATATAGAGTTGGTTAATCTCTACCGTAGAATGGCATCAAAGGATCGATTTACTGAAAATTACTGTATCCGCAAGCATTTCCAGGGACCATGCTTTTTCAATATTGGTTACTCACCTTTTGCATTTGCATTAAATACATGAACAAGTAACAGCACAGGAGCACATTTTCTATTCTAAATTTGTGGTGTTACTCACCCAAGAAACACTTTATTAATAAATATGTTTGAAATATTGGAGAATTTAATGCCAAAATTTCCAATTTATGTGGCTCAAAAGTATGAATACAAAATGAAAATTGATAATAAAATAATTCCAATAATGCTTGAACAAATATTATGTTACACATTTTAGTTCCTAAGTTTGAAATAATTATATTCAACGATTATCTATTTCTGTTGAAATTTCAGCAGGACAGTACCACAAATCCTTTGAGTGGTCAGGTATCTGATAATATAGAAAAAGAAATGAAATCATTAGAAGTAATAGAAGTGGAGTTAAATTCAGCATCTAATCAAATTCCGAGCTTGAATATTACCAATATAAGTACTGATGCTCTTCCAACCATTATTCCATTTCAACATACAAACGAAATAACTTTTCATTCGAATCTACCAATCATCTCCAAAACTCTCCAACCTACAAGCAGTATCACAAACATTTCCCCTGATATTGGGTCACAAAGAATTGAGGAGAATTCAAGTCATGTAACAATTTCTAACAATTCACAGAACACTGATAATAGTTTCGATGAAATTATGAAAAATGCTGCAGATTCAACAGATACATCTCTGGTAGAGACAATGAAAGCTGAAGTTGAAAATGACGAAATTAATCCTGGAGTTACATCGGAAAATAATGATTTGGACCCACAGCCAAAAGTAGGCTCTGTTTGGGTCAGTAGAAATATTTTCCAAACAACAGATATCTCGAAAGAAGCCGAAAATGTAGAATTTCATGAGTCAAATGAATATCATGTTGAAAATTCTGTTCATACTGAGAATGATAACGCCATATTGAATGATCTTATACCACCACCTAGTGAAGAGAATATAATAGCTACTTCAGTTGAATCTAAAATAACGCAGAATATATTCGAGAACATTGATTCAATTCAAGAGCCAGAAAAGTCGTGTATTTCCAAATCACAAACTTGTGAATTGCAGAATGCTGGTCCCATAGATGACACTTTGAAGAACATTGTATCCTTATCATTGCCATCAACAATAAATGATAATTCACAGCTTGTTCTAGAAATTGACAATAAAAATACTTCAGAGAATACGAATAGTAAAAAACAACGTAAAAAAATCAAAAATGCAACTAGAAGATTCAATAAATCACAGAAAATGGCATCTATTGACGTCCCTGTGAACCAAGTACCACAATGTACCTCACATTCAGATGATTCTAGCAATAAAATCATTATAGACAATGAAATAGTTCCAACTGAAGTTTATAGTAACCCTGAAAATGAATTTATAACTATGACCATTAATGATTTTGATAAACCTAAAAATCTTCTAGATGCGATAAAATTTATGAAGGCCATTGATCAAAAGATTGAAATTCTAACTAAATTGAGACAAGATATAATCATTGGATTAAGTGAAAGTGTTACCCCATCAGAAGATATAGTTCTTGGCAGAAAAAAAAAGAAATTGGATGATTCTGGTGATGGAATAGCAACAAAAAATAAATGCAGAAAAACTGTTGAATTATCTGACAAAACAGAAGCACAAAATGGAAAGAAATCACCTGCAAAAATCAGGCCATTTTCAAATCTACCGTTCATTGGTCGAGTGGTTCTGTTTTGTAAGGTTTGTATATGATAACAACTAGATACTTGTATTATCCAAGTAACTACTTCCTATAATAATTTGTAATTCAATTTCAGATAATGTATGATAGAGGAGAGTTTATAGTAGGAACTGCTGATGGAAAAATACAGTATTATAGTATCTATGGAAAAAAGCCTCTAATGGATGTTGATATTGGTGACTGTGCCATAAGTTTTTTGGAATGTGTAATTATAAATGACAGAAGTTTCGTTTGTACAGGTAATACAACAGAATTAGAGTTGAAAATTCTTAAGTACAAAAGACGAGTAATTGAACAGAAAATATATTTGGAAGATTCTATTCAAGCACTCACAAATGAATGGGGATATTTTTTCATTGGTGGAAAGAGAGGTTACCTAACGAGATATGATTGGAAGGTAAATGAAAATTTTATGTTGATTATTTAACAGAGAAATAGTTTTTGCTAGAAGAATAGCTTAATTTGAAAATAAAAAAAAATTCTTTTGCTTCAATGAAACTATTTTTCAGAATGATAGAATTCAATATGAGGATCGTATATCCTCGTCATGTATAAAAGCTCTTAGAGCAACTAGAGAGGGTCCAAGGAAAATTCTAGTGATACTTTTTGAAGATGCAGATGGAGAAGCACATGTACATGTTCGAGATGCTATGACAGCATTGCATATTAGAACTATTGTAGATTTGAAAAATTTGAGGTGTATGTATTTGAGGTACTCGACACTCTATTTAGTCACAGATGGGGAAATAACTGTCTATAATTGTTGTGTGAGTATTCATTCAAAAAAAGATTGTTTTTCAAATCCTTGATTTGATGACATTTTTCAACCACTCACTATTTTTTTTGCATATAAACAATCAATTTTCTCAGGATGGAAGATTTGTTACAAAAATAATGACTAATAAGTCATTTTCTTTAATGAAATCTAAGGGTAACTTGTTGATACTAGGAACTTCAGATGGAATCTATGGATACAATATGAAAACCAATGAATATCTAGGTTGTGTGCAAGGAGAAATGCCAGTATCGACCTTGAATTTCTTCAATAATCAGGTAAATGTCTCATTGCATCAATTTGGATAGAATTCACATTTTGTATTTTTAGATACTTTGTAGCACATGGGAAAAGAAAATGGAACTACTTGATATAGCTGAAAACTTCAGAGAAATTCTTGGAAGAAAGTGTTAAAGTTTAATCCTATATGAATATTGTGAATAAAATGTAAGTAAAAAAGTTTCTATCAAGAAGCGATATGTGAATTCTAACTTATTTCAACCTTGGAAATATGATTATGTACATTTTATATAATTCTGTTCCACTTATGAACACTAGATTTCAACAAAGAATAAATTTTCTAATAATTTTGCTTGTCATTTCGAATTCACCAATGGATATGGTTACAGGAGCGTTGAAATTTCAAGTTTTTCTTTTATACCCCGAGCAGTTTTTGAGAAATTTTGCTCGAATTTGAGGGCTTACATCATTTTGTATGCAAAATGGTTGTGAGAATCAGGGATGTATTCCATGGTAATACCCTTTTTTCTCAGCCTCAACTTTTTTGCGGTGCGCTGCTGGTTATCTCTGATATAAAAATTCAATTTTCTGTTTAGTTTAGTAGTCATGTCGAATACAATATTGAGAAATGTCTCGAAACCTGGAAAAAAACGTAACGTGGGGCTGGGAAATCTTAAAAAAAAATTTAGTAAAGCACTGCCGTGAAGTGAGGAGCTTTTGAGCGCTCGTTCATCCACCTTGTAAGTAGATTCGCATTCTCCAGTTTTAGAAACCAATTGGAAAGATTTTGACAGCTGTCAGAGAAAATTTCAAACTAAGGCGAAAATCCAGACTTCAAGTCAGTGCTTAGGTGACAAATTTTTTTTTTTGATAAATCGCTAGAATTGTCTTCGATATCTAGGGTCTTTGTTATGTGATCTAGACAAAATTTCTCACATAGATTGAATACATTATTATTCATCTATGTTCATTCCAATCCAATAAGTAGTTTCGAAATTATCAGGAAAAAAATAGTTTGAACGGCTATATTTATGGAACCCCTAGTCTAATTTTGCTCATTGATAAACCTAACCGCGGAATTCGCGATCCAAACCTATCCTCAAAATTTCAAGTCCCTAGGCCTTTCCGTTCGAAAGTTATGATTTTCTACGTTTTCTATGGTTCTGTTCATGCGATCTGAGAAAAATGTAGCTCGAATATATCATTCTCAATTCAAATACAAAATTTCGTCATGATCAAATCCATAGTTTTGAAATCATAAAGAAAACTGAACTTCAAACGGCCATATTTACGGAAGTCTAATTTTGCTCATTGATAAGCATGACTGTAACATACAAGATCCACTCCTATCCTGAAAATTTGAAGTCCCTAGGCCTTCCCATTACAAAATTATAATTTTCTATGGTTCTGGTCATGCGAGCTGAACAAAATCGCATGTAGCTTGAGCACGTAATTCTCCATCTGAGTGCAAAATTTCACTTCGATCCAATCAGTTATTTCGAAGTAATCAGAAAAAGAAAATTTCGAGCGGCCATATTTACGGAACCCCTAGGCGAATTTTGCCCAATAACGAACCTAACCGCGGTATTCGAGATTCGAACGTACTCTGGAAATTTCAAGTTTCTAGGACATTCCGTTCGAGAGTTATCGTGTATACGGACGGAAAGACTCGATTTTTTTGACGGATGCGTCATCAGTGAGTCGAACATAGTTGTTTGAGACCATTTTCGGCTCAAAATTCGAACAATACAGACATCGTGACGAAATGGTATAGACCTCGTGTAAGTAGTACGAGCTCTCAAAAAACTTACTGTTTTAGTTTTCGAATTCGATACCATATGCGCCATCTATACTCATTCGTCTGAACATTCCCTGCAACTATGAAAGTTTTCTTTGCAGTCGCTACGTTACTTCTTGCATTAGGGTCTAGATGGCGATAGTGGTATATTATGGTGGATGCGCTATTTCAATATGAAAAATCACTGGGTAGCATCAGTTTCAAGCTTTTAACAACAAAAATATGTTGGTTAAGCATGTAATTGAATTGAATTATTCATGTAAATAAGAGGAAAAAAACTTGCATTGTTTTGGTTCTCGAATTCGATACCATAAGCGCCATCTATACTCATACTATACTCAACATCACCTGCAACAATGAAAGGTTTCTGTGCAGTTTATAATTTACTTTTTGCATTTGGGTCTAGATGGCGATAGTGACTAGCGGATATTTTTTCGCATATTCATCAGAATTTGGTGTATACTCAGGTAAAAAATTACGAAAAGCACTGCCGTGAAGGCAGGAGCTTTTGAGCGCTCGTACATGCACATTGTAGGTGGATTCGCATCTTCCAGTTTTAGAAATCAATTGAAGGAATTTTCGACAGCTGTCAAAAAAATTCTGAAACTTAGCCGAAACTCCAGACTTCATGTCAGTGCTTCAGCTGATCAATTTTTTTCGATAATTCGCTAGAATTTTCTACGTTATCTATGCTCTTGGTGATGCGATCTGGACAAAATTTTGCACGTAGTTTGAAAACATTATTCCTCAGCTAGGTGCAAAATTTCATTCCAATCCGATCAGTAGTTTCGAAACTATCAGGAAAAGAATAGTTTGAACGACCATATTTACGGAACCCCTAGTCTAATTTTGCTCATTGTGGAACGTGACCGCGATATTCGCGATCCAAACCCACCCTGAAAATTTCAAAATCCTAGGCCTTTCCGTTCAAAAGTTACAATTTTCTATAGTTTCTATGGTTCTGATCATGCGATTTGGACAAAATATTGCTTTAATATATCCCATTCTCGATTAAAATACGAAATTTCATCTCGATCGAATCCGTAGTTTCGAAATTATCTTAATTTTGCTCATTGTTGAACGTTACCGCAACATTCGCGATCTACTCCTATCCTCAAAATTTCAAGTCTCTAGGCTTTTCCGTTCGAAAGTTATAATTTTCTATGGTTTATATGGTTCTGGTCATGCGAGCTTGACAAAATTCTGCAAGTAGCTTGAACTCGTTATTCTCCATCTGAGTCCGTTATTTCACCTCGATCGGATCTGTAGTTTCGAAATAATCAGGAAAACAAAATTTCGAACGGCCATATTTACGGAACCCCTAAGTAAATATCCACATTTCCCTTCAAATCCGTTTCACTGGCCAGAATGAATGAAAATATTCATTCATTCAATCTCCAAAGTATCGTGATACAAATTTGGGTTGTAAAAACCTGAAAATGTAAAACATAACATATTATGAAGCTAGAAAATCGTGAGAGATCATTACTACCACTATTTCACTTCTTTCCATTTTCGATACCATCAATTTCGACTGCATACAAGACATAATGAGGGATACGATCATTGAAATATAGTTCTCAACTCCTTAATTTGCTTCTGTCCTCAGATCGGTCTATTTTTTGAGCGCTCGTTCTACTTACACGAGGGCTATATCATTTCGTCACGATGTCTGTATTTTTAGAATTTGGAGCCGAAAATGGTCTGAATCGACAAGGTTCGACTCACTGATGACGAATCCGTCGAAAAATTCGAGACACGATAACTCTCAAACGGAACGACCTAGAAACTTGAAATTCTCAGGATAGATTCAAATCTCGAATGCCTCGGTTAAGTTCGTTATTTGGGCAAAATTCGACCAGGGGTATCGTAAAAATGGCTGTTCGAAATTTGTTTTCCTGATTACTTCGAAACTACTGATTCGATCAAAATTTTGTCCAGATCGCTCGACCAGAACCATAGAAATATAAACATTCGAACGGAAAGGCCTAGAGACTTGAAACGTTTATCAATGAGCAAAATTATTCTAGGGGTTCCGTTCGAAATATTTTTTTCCTGATAATTTCGATAATGCTGATTGGATTGGAATGACATTTTGCACATAGATGGAGGAAAATGTATTGAAACTACGTGCGAAATTTTCTCCAGATCGCATTACCAAGACCATAGAAACTGTATCGTATTATTTATCGAGGGAAACGTCAGAGGATATCTGGTATCTTTGGACTTGTTCACGTTTGTTGAAAAATGGTCAAGCTTCAAGTCGAGCTCTTTCTTTTCACTTGGAACAGCTAGAAAGCTGAATATCCATTTGATCGGTGCCTCATTATGTAGGCACAAAATTTCAGCAGGATGTGGCGAATAGTTTCTGAGAAAACAAAGTTTAATAAAAGAATTCTGTGGAAATTTTCTAGTAATTGGATCCTTACGAAATTTCACATGGGAGATTACGGCCTTACCGATGAACAAAAATGGCAAACAAATGAAGAAAATAATAAACGTGTACAATAAATAATTGAAAAACAGTGGTGTGAAGTCAGGAGCTTTTGCGTGCTTTTTGTTTGTATTCATCGCCACAGCGGTCACCCATCCAGGTGAAAATCCGATTATTTCTGGAACAGATACAAAACTAATAATTTTAGATCAACTCATTACACATCTGGAACAGTAGACCCCTAAATCGAGGTGAATATTTCTCGCAGGACATTATTGAAATCAATGAAAACACATGTGAATTATTTGAAACATTGAAAACAGACATTTTTCTACACCTTATGTTTCAACGTTCGTATACCTACTCTGCGTATACTCAGATGATGTGTAATTAGTGTTGTTTATGAGCATTATACACTATACAGTGAGTAAAATACCTAATGGGGGGAGGGGTGGTGAAAAATAACAATAGATACGATAAAACCAATTGCATTATACATTTATTAATATATTTTAAGTTTTATAATATAACACCAATATAGTAGTTATAATGATATGTTTCACATGATATGTATTCATATTTCACTGATTAAGACTAATAATTGCGTATAATGTTCGAATCTCTATTTCGAGCTGACTGTCCCTACCCAAGCTACTTAAATACTTGTCAGGTCTAGCTTGAGTATTGCAGCCCTTCGAAACATTACTATGCAAGTACTGCCATATTTAATCATCACAGTTAGACGGTTAAAAGTTTTACAGTTTCAAATAATCCAAATTTTCTATTGGGAAAATCTCTCATTCTTGTCGCAGTCGATCGAGAGACCTTCGAGTGAAATCTAGATTTGCGCGCCCCCTATATTTGAATATGCGCAACAAACTACAAACTAGGTTACTAACTAGGCCAGTAAAAGTGCTTTAAAACACCTTATCCATATCCAAAGAATCAATTAAAACCTCAGCCAATTTCAGAATTCAAATAGAATTTGTATGATAAAGACATACTTCAATGTATGCATCTGATTAAATTATAATTATCAGAGAATATTGAGTCGTACGTTTCGGATCTACTTTGCATGAAAGGAGGGCTCATGTGACAAGAACTGTTTCAGGAGAACTGGCCATGGGGTTTGTTACTAGCTGAATCAGTTTTGTTCAGTGGAAACGTACAACCCAATGTTTCTTTCATCGTCACACTACAGAAAATTTACAGATTTTATAACTGTAAGGTACTCATTTAACATAGATTTTGTTTGCCTAATGCATTGGCAACGGTCGTTTGAAACTGGTGAAGCCGGTCAATCTTTTTTCGCCTGCGGTATGCTGTACGGAGTTTTTGATCTGATCGGTAGCCACAGGACCGATGCAAACCAGGGGATCCTTGAAATATGAACAGACCTGCAACGGAAATGGTTTTAGACATATGCATCGATCGATTTTTCTTCAAGTTCTCGATAACTACCCGCATTGTTGTTATGAAAGAAATTCGAAAAAATATTTTTTTTCCATGAATATCTCTGTTATATCATCAAAAATATTGATACATTTATTGTAAGTTTATGTCATTACATAATATATCCCAACATTCAACGATTCTGTAAAATCCCCAATTTGATGTTATGCATACCTTTCTTGGTGCCTGTCTGTGTCTACGTTGCAACTGACAGCATAGACCCCTTGAAATATCGCATTCACTGGACATGATACAGAGTTCCGAGTACTGTTTCTCCTGATGTACAGGAGGTCTGCACACCCTAGACATAGTTCCTGGTTCTGCTTCCGCACAAACTAGTCCAGATTCGCAGTCAGTGTCCCTGCGGCAAAGTTCCCCAACACGTCTGCCGTAAGCGAAGAGACACGAACCAACTACTGGAAAAAATATTTAAAAGGAGCAATTATGGTTGAAACGGAATCAATTTAATTCACACACAGAACTTTTATAATAATAATTCTTTATTCACGCTTCGAGCCTTTCGGCAATCCCAAATATGCCTGTTTCTCTAGATTGAACTTTCACATCTACCTTCAGGAAGTTCTTTTTGATTGAAGCTTTAAACAAATATCCATTGAATACCATATGAGATCTATTTCCCGACTATGTTTTTTTTTTGAGTTGAACTATTCTAAATACATCCAACTCTGGTGTTGTATTGGTTGCCCATCTCTCAATTCTTCTCGAGTTCTCTTTATTCTATAATTTTTGAGCGCCCGTACTACTCACACGAGGGCTATATCATTTCGTCACGATGTCTTTATTTTTCGAATTTTGAGCCGAAAATGGTCTCAAACGACTATGTTCGACTCACTGATGACGAATCCGTCGAAAAATTCGAGTCTGTCCGTCCGTACGTCCGGCCGTCTGTCCGTATACACGATAACTCTCGAAAGGAAGGTCCTAGAAACTTGAAATTTTCAGGGTAGGTTCGAATCTCGAATGCCGCGGTTAAGTTCGTTATTGGGCAAAATTCGACCAGGTGGGTTCCGTAAATATGGCCGTTCGAAATTTTGTTCTCCCGATTACTTCGAAACTAAAAATTCGATTGAAGTGAAATTTAGCATTCAGATGGTGAATGGCGTGTTCAAGAAACTTGCAAAATTTTGTCCAGATCAAATGACCAGAACCATAGAAACCATAGAAAGTTATAACATTGTGATGGAAAGGCCTAGGGACTTGAAATTTTTAGGATAGGTGTGGATCTCGAATGTCGTGGTCACGTTTATAAATGAAAAAAATATGACTAGGGGTTCCGTGAATATGATCGTTTGAAATTAAGTTTTCTTGATAATTTCAAAACTACGAATTTGATCGTGACGAAATTTTGTGTTTTAATGGAGAATGATATATTCAAGCTAGATTTTCTCCAGATCGCATGACCAGAACCATAGAAACCACAGAAAATTATAACTTTCGAACGGAAAGGCCTAGGGACTTGAAATTTTCAGGATAAGTTCGGATCGCGAATTTCGTTCATCAATGAGCAAAATTAGACATCGAAGGGCTATGTAAATATGGCCGTTCAAAAAATTTTTTTCCTAATAATTACGAAACTACCCATTGGATTTGAATGAAATTTTGCAAATAGATGAAGAATAATGTATTCAAACTACGTGGGAAATTTCGTCCAGAACGCATCACCGAGACCATAGATACCGTAGAAAATTCTAGCGAATTATCGAAAAAAAAATCACCTAAAGCCTGACGTGAAGTCTGGAGTTTCGCCTTAGTTTGAAATTTTTTTTGACAGCTGTCAGAAATTTTTTAAATTTGTTTCTAAAACTGGAAAATGCGAATCTACCTACAAGGCGGATGTACGAGCGCTCTATAGTTCCTGACTTCACGGCAGTGCTTTTCAAAATTTTCTATGTTGGTTGATATTGTCATCACAATGGTTTTTCATTTCCATTTTACTTAATTGTTCATCTTGAACCTCAAATTGAATGTTTTTAATGTTTTATTTATTTCTGGACCAATTTCGTCCAGAAATTATTGAAAATATTTTCTACAGATCCACCTAAGTACACATTTATATGCCAAATGGCGGTGGAATGAAAAATTCTTCAACGCATTGAATTGAATGTATATAATTCCTATACTTTGTAGAAACAAGTTGAACGAATTTCTATATCTACAGGGTTTCCACTTTTAAAAGGACCAAACTTCAAGGAAAGATCATACATATGATTTGCAACAAAAAATGTCCTATAACACATGGTCGAAATGTAGACGGTTTTTCTTCAATTTAACATTTCTTAATTTCACGAAATATTTCAAGTTTTTCCATAAAATCAATTATACTTCAGTTATCCTTAGAGCCTCTTCAGATTTGACCACATATTTGGAAACATCATTAAATTTTCTACAAGATAAGAATTTCTGTCTGAAGTGAACAAAACCAGTCATATTTTTCCAATGGTCTTATCGATGAAAAATCATTAATTATGGACATGTTTTCTTTTCAGCAAAAACTACCCCATTTAGTGTGCTGTCGAATGACAACTCAACTTTTGTGCTTGCTGCTTGTCTTCTGCCCTAATGTCATGGCTAACAAGATAACAACGAATAAGTCGAAATATTTCAAACCTAAATTTGCACTATTTTGAAGCTCTTTATGATTGGATATTGAAGTTATTTCCATAGAAATCATGAATTTATCTGTCGAATCAAAATAATTTGAAGGAATAAACTAAATTTTAATGAAACATGTGAAGAAAGCCGAATGCTACTACTACTTATAACAGTTGTTCTAATTGCCACCTCCTTGTTCAATACCTTTTACACATCGTTTTCGCACTGAATCTACAAACTTGCGAAGTTCACACCGTTTCTGACGCATTTCTGCACAACACAAAATTATTCTTTCGATCAGATACTCTCGCGTCTGAAGGCGAATTTGATATACTTTTTCTTTCAAGATGTTCCAGGCATAACAATCCAAAGTCGTAAGGTCGGGGCTGCTTGGTGGCCATCTTACCGGGTTTTACCTCCCAATCCATTAAATATTCATTCATTAAGTCCCGCAATTTCCGGCTTTGGGAGTCATTATAGGTGAACTTTTCTGACCAGTAATACCTCCCGATCGGCTCAACGCTGAAGAATTCATTACATCAATCCAAAGCAGCTTAACGCTAAATGTCTGGTTTCGAATGGATGGCTGCCCAGCTCATAATAGCCGGAATGTACGGGACTTAATGAATCAATATTTTGGAGTGCAATGGCTGTAAGACGGTAAGATTACCACCATCGTGCCCGGACCATAGGCCTTTGGATTTTTATGTCTGGAACACCCTGAAAGAAAAAGTATATCAAATTCGCGTTCAGACTCGATAGGATCTGATCGAAAGAAAAAATTTGTGTTGTGCAGAAATGCGTCAGAAACGTTGTGAACTTCGCAGGTTTGTAGATTCAGTGAGAAACCGATGTGTAAAATGTATTGAATAAGGCAGTGGACATTTCGAACGACTGTTATAAGTAGTATTAGTCTGCCTTCTTTACACATTTTCATAGAATCTGTATTATTAAAATTTCGATTCGACAGATAAATTCATGATTTCCATGAAAATAACTCAAATATCCAATCATAAAGAGCTTCAAAATAGAGCAAATTTAGGTTTGGAATATTTCGACTTATTCGTTGTTATCTTGTCAGTGATGATATTAGGGCAGAAGACAAGCAGCAAGCACAAATGTTGATATGTCATTCGAAAGCACACTGAATGGGGTAGTTTTTGCTGAAAAGAAAACATGTCCATAATCAATGATTTTTCATCGATAAAACCATTGGAAAAATATGACTGGTTTTGTTCACTTCAGAATCGTGACATTCATCTCCTTACCATGCACGCCCGCAATAAGAATTTTTTTGGCAGACAGAAATGGTTATCTTGTAGAAAATTTAATGTTGTTTCCAAATATGTGGTCAAATCTGAAGAGGCTCCAGGGATAACTGGAGTATAATTGATTTTATGGAAATACTTGGAATGTTTCGTGAAATCAAGAAATGTTGAATTGAAGAATAACCGTCAACATTTCCATCATGTGTTATGTGAAATTTTTTGTTGCAAATCTTATGTTTGATCTCCCCCTGAAGTTTGGCCCTTTTGAAAGTAGACAACCTGTATATAGATAATTAATATTATTTTAGTCATTTCAGCATTTTTAATGGGTAAACGTTGCAATATTATCAGAAATATCGGGCTGAACCAACATAAAGAGCTATTTTCAATTCGCTGGTGATTTCAATCAATATTCGAAACGGTTTTAGAGTAAATGGAAACTGTAACAGGTTCGGCAAATATTATTTCAACCAACCCACAGCTTTGTTGACAGTGCCGTTATACTTGCTGCGGGGAGACTGGGGAGAGTTCAATAGCAAACTTTCATTTCGTAAGAAATAAAATGATTCGCTAGTCCATTATAGGGGGATTAAATGCGATGGCTACGAGTTACTGGATTCTGAAAACGAGTGTTTATTTGGGATTTTCACATCGCGATTGAACTTCGACTGAAAATTTTGAAGAGCACTACCGTGGAGCTTTTTAGCGCTCGTTCATCCACCTTGTAGGTAGATTCGCATTTTCCAGTTTTGGAAAACAATTGGAGACATTTGTTTTCGTTAATTTGCTGGGATTTTCTACGGTATCTATGGTCTTGGGAATGCGATCTATACAAGATTTCACACGTAGTTTGAATACATGATTCTTCATCTAAGTGCTAAATTTCATTCCAATCCAATTTGTAGTTTCGAAATTATTGGAAGAGAAATATTTTGAACGGCCATATTTACGGGAACCCCTTGTCTAATTTTGCTCACTGATAAGCGTGACCGCGACAATCGAGATCCACACCTATGCTAAAAATTTCGAGTCCCTAGGCCTTTCAATTCGAAAGTTATAATTCATAAATTCCGGCCGGACAGACAGACTTGAATTCTTCGACGGATTCGTCATCAGTGAGCCGAACCTTGTCGATTGAGACCATTTTCGTAGTTTTCTTGATAGTTCAAAAGCTACGGATTCGATCGTGACGAAATTTTGTATTCTGATGGTGAATGATATATTCAAGCTCCGTTTTTTCCAGATCGCATAACCAGAACCATTTCAAATTCCAACGAATTATTCAATAAAAAATCCTCATATTTCTGAAACCGCTGATTCGACAATGAGCTGTACTTGACAGCTGTCAAGAAGTTCCTCAATAATTGGTTTCTAAAACTGGAGAATGCGAATCTACCTACAAAGTGGATGAACGAGCACTCAGCACTCAAAAGCTCCTGCCTTCACAGCAGTGCTTTCAATAATTTTTCAAATTAAGTTGATACCTAATTATTATTGTGAATCTTCTGCTGAGAAAGATGGGTTCAGATATTGAGGATGAATTATTATGTACACCTTCAGAAATAATACCATAGGCCAATGTTTCCATACAGAATTTATTGCCCGAAAAACCCAAAATAAATATAAAGGTGTGACAATTTTCAAGATTGGCGTAGCAGTAAGAATATTGAGTCATCGTTTACAGATAAAGTTCCTTTTGGCATATTTCAGCACTAAATATAAAGCAGCGTCCCTATGGACTTTCTACTCCTTGCTAGGAAGCACACACAACATAAATAATGCATTGTTAAAAGTAACTATTAAAATTGGTCAATAAAGTTCTTTCTCTGACTTCTATCTCAGTTTTTATTGTTATAGTCGTAGATAAACTATAGTATTCAACTCATGGTAATGGTCATGACTCACTTGATGAATGAGAGCAAAATTGCAAAATTCATCTGCGTGAGTTATGACCTACATTATCGCTCGTTAAATACTATACTATTATTGGAAGGAATTAACTGGCAAAATTTTGTTATGGTTATTAAAAATGCAAAATTGGTGTTTTAGCGACATATCTCCATACGAATATAGCGCATATTAACCTAAGCAATCTAGAATTCAATGCTTTTTCCATGAGAAATGCAATATAAAATATACAGAACCTATTGAATTGACTAGTGGGTGTACATACAATATTACTTTCAACACGATTACTTTAAATGTACGTAGACAATGAAAGTGAATTTACGATCGAGGAAATATCCGAACAACAAGTAAAGCAGCCGCTTCGTCCGTTTATCTCCTTTTTTGATTAAAATCAAATAACCCAACACGTTATATCGGAAATGTTCCGGGGAGTTTCCCAAGTTTTCCGAGAACACAGCACGAGGCCGGAAAACGCATTATGGGGAGACGCGAATAGCATGGAGAAAACTTGGTAGATAACGTTCATTACCTACGACCGTCTCAGCAGGGGGAATGATGTTTTGTGATGGGAGTTCTTGTTTAGCGTTACGTATTTTCTGGAAGTTTCCAAACAAAATTACTTTTTTTTTAATGGAACTTCTGCGATTTTTTCCACGAATTTTCAGGGTCCGTAGGTTCAATTAGATGTATTGAAGGTTCACGGAAAAACAGGTTGTTTTTACGCGGAGGTTTATTGTTGGAATGTCACAATATCAAGACTGAACTAATGCGGGCTTGATCGTATGAACAAGAGCGTCACCAGTTTGCCCAAATGTCCGTAACGATTAGGTTGGATTCACTGGTGAAGAACTCGTGATCAATTTCAATTCCGTCCGGCTGTCTGTCCGAAACATTCGAAAGAAAAGGCCTAGAGTTCTTAAAATTTCAAGGTACATTGAGTTCATGGGCGAAATTCGCCGAAGAGTTCCATCCACCTTTTTTTTTCTCAATAATTGGAAAAATTCTAATCCGATCTCCGATCGAATTGAAAATTTGTACTTTGTTGATAACGATACAAAGGTTCATGTGGAATTTCGTGACGATTGTATCATTAAAACATAAGTTATGTAGAAATTGAGCTTTTTAGCTGTCCCAGGTGGAAAAAAAAATGTGTTTTACTGACCTGGTATTGAGAATATTCGATATTCGGTTATTTCATATCTCGAAGTTTATGAATATAAAATTACATTGAATGTCAGATTGAAGTTTGTGGTTCGTCCCATGATCTTTGGTTCTTTAAAAGAGTAACAACATATTTTTATCTTATCTTTGGTTCTATAGTGTCGATACAGTGTCACCTAATGTCAAATGATCATAGATTAGTTATGAGTGATGGCTCTGGCGATGAATTGAAATAAACGCGCAAATGTTCCTGACTTCAAGTCAGTGCTCGAAATTTTCATATAATGTTATTGTTTCGAATGAAATAGACCATAGAGGCACCTCTTGAGTCCTGAAATTAGTCTATGCACTTTTTGAGCGCTCGTACTACTTACACGAGGGCTGTATTTTTCGAATTTTGAGCCGAAATGGGTCTCAATCGACAAGGTTCGACTCACTGATGACGAATCCGTCTAGGAATTCGAGTCTGTCTGTCCGTCCGTCCGGTCGTCCGTATACACGATAACTCTCGAACGGAACGTCCTAAAGACTTGAAATTTTCAGTGTGGGTTCAATTTCCAGATGCCGAGATTAATGGGCAGAATTCCACCAGGGGTTCCGTAAATATGGCCGTTCGAAATTTTGTTTTTCTGATAACTCCGAAACTACACATTTGATCGAGATGAAATTTTGCACTCAGATAGAGAATAACGTTTTCGAGCTACTCGCTAAGTTTTGTTCAGATCGCATGACCAGAACCATAGAAACCATAGAAAATTATAACTTGGTAATGGAAAGGCCTAGGGACTTGAAATTTTCAGGATAGGTGTGGGTACTCATAAATAAGCAAAATTAGACTAGGGGTCCAGTAAATATGATCGTTCGAAATTTAGTTTTCTCGATAATTTCAAAACTGCGGATTCGATCGTGACGGAAATTTGTATTTTAATTGAGAACGATATATTCAAGCTACATTTTTTTCAGATCGCATGATCAGAACCATAGAAACCATAGAAAATCATAACTTACGCATAGAAAGGCCTAGGGACTTGAAATTTTGAGGATTGGATCGGTCACGTTCATCAATGAGCAAAATTAGACTAGGGGTTCCGTAAAAATGGCCGTTCTAAATATTTTTATCCTAATAATTTCGAAACTACTCATTTGATTGGGATGAAATTTTGCACATAGATGAAGAATAATGTATTCAAATCACGTGGGAAATTTTGTCCAGATCGCATTACCAAGACCACAGATACCGTAGAAAATTCTAGCGAAATATCGAAAAGAAAATTAGTCACCTAAAGCAATGACGTGAAGTCTGAAGCCTTAGTTTGAAATTTTTTTTTACAGCTGTCAAAAATTTTTTAATTGTTTCCTAAAACTGGAAAATGCGAATCTACCTACAAGGTGGGTGAACGAGCGCTCAACGCTCCTGACTTCACGGCAGTGCTTCTTATAATATTTTTTCAATACATTCAGAAGAGAGAGAAAACTTCATACTTCATTCAAGATAATTCGATCATGTTCAAGTCTACTTTATCGTTCAATACGAAACCTGACGATTTTTGTTCATTTATCTCAAGGCTCTATAAATGGTTCAATCCAAGGGCGGATCTAGGATTTCTTTCTGGGGGGGGCACAGGATTTTTTCTGGAGGGGCACAAGGGGTGGAAGGCAAAAAATTTTTCTAATTATGTACTGTGATGGAATCTCCACAGTACAAAAAAATTCCGTCTCGGGGGGGGGCACGTGCCCCCCGTGCCCCCCCTTGGATCCGCCAGTGGTTCAATCTTTTACTTTTATTTTCCGTATATGGGCAGTGCTTTTCATCATTTTCATTATTGGAAATAATCAACCCTTATAATTCTGTAAGCGCATAGCTCATAATGTTTTTGCCGGAATAATTCGTGTAACAGGAGGAACATATCAAAATTTCCATGAAGTTTCTATATCATATACCTAAAATAAAGTTGATGAAAATCGATTGTAGTTTGTTGGATATTTCCAGGACGCATTGAGCGTGAAGTAATTTTGTTGGTCGTTAACGTTGCGTGACCAGGGAAATATCGAAATAACGTTTCTCATTATGGAGATCATGTGATATATATTTTACACTTGGCTATTACTTGTTGTTTATGCCTGACTATAATACAGAAACTGAGGAGAGTTTCGTAATACCACGAATATTATGGCTAGCATTCGCAGTTGATATAATGCCCCCTCATTACTAACTTCCAGGATTATACACATAACCCGAAAACTAAATTTAATGTTTCTGCTTACAACCTTCCCAGAATCCATGTATTCTAGAAAGAAACGATGCGAAATAGTAAACTGCTGGGCTATCCGAACGACCTTCCTGCTATGAAATATGAATTGTATAGTATTAATTTTTTTGAATTTATTTTCATACATAGATCGATCGAATTAATCTACTAAAATTGTATTCAATAGTTTTCTTCTCAAATAGTAAATGAACTAATAATTCGAAAAAAAAAAACTTTCGATGAACTACATAAATGAAGAATTCCATTTAATTTCACATATTGTCATTGAAAATCGTCTCGTATGGTACGATTTAGATTGCAGAATTATTCTAGAGTGAGTGGGACTATCTGTCACTTTGTTATCGCTAAGAATCGGGGATGTTCTCGTCATAAATCTACGCGATAGGAGGGCGACCTCGAGTCGGAAAAGATAAGATGAAGTAACGAGGTGTTTTACATGAAAATGTACTTCGTTTCTTGGTTGCTCACTCGAATTGCTCATTCGAATTGCTGTCCCCCGACCATCGTGAAAACGTTACTTTTCTTGGGAGTAGCTTCGTTAGACCCTTTTGGTTTGGCATTTCTTCGTGATTCTTGATCGAGGAAAGTCAGTCATCGACGAGATTTTCATAGAGTACCTTAGTTACGATTCACACGGAAGACGGTAAAGGGTAAAGGTTCAGACGTCGTCAAGCTAAGACGGTTTTATTCAATGAAAAGCAGTTACATACTTTGTGGAATTTAGAATTAGACAAAATTCAGTACCGAGTTATTTAGTGAACATTGTTTTATCTGGTACTATCGTGTTAATACGTAATAAGTTTGATTTGAACTCCTTGATACATACTTAAAGTGAGAAATAAACCGAGGTAAGAAATTATCCGAGTTATATCCAAGAAAACGAAGAAAAGTCTATATAAAAATAACTGCGTTTCCTGAAGTGAAAAAAGTTGAAAAGTAGCCCAAACTATGAAACTTCCACCTCCAAGCGCATATTCTGGTAGAAAGAGGTCATTCCTATTTATAGTTCTTCGTGAATCACAATGCAGAGGAACTTTTCACATGGTTGTCAACATAACATGATTCCATTCGCGCTTTCATCCTCTTCTTTCACAACACTAGGTTAAGCGTTGAGAGGTATAGAGCACTATGCCTCATTGGCTCAATGTAAGGAGAACCATCATTCATACAATTATACATAAATATGCATAATTCAATGTTACGTTTATTTCCAGAGATCGGAAAATTGAAACTGAGGGTGTGTTTTAACAGTTTGAAACAAGCCGATTATTGTTCTAGGTATCGTTGAATTTTAGTAGAAATCGATCTCTTGTCGAAACAAAATGAACAGAAATCAATAATTTTGAATGAACATTGACTTATAATATAATATATAGTATATTTTACCTCCGTCAACGTCTACACAGACAGATCCAGGGCAGCAGTGTTCATTTGCAGTACATCTTTTTCCGTAACAAGGTTCATCTTCAACATCATTAGTGTATTCTTCCAAAATTCCTTCATCGCCCTCTCCACTCCTCTGTAAATGAAATTAGTATACAGCTTCAATTTTCAATCAACTCGAACAAATATTATATCGGGTACCAGTATCTCTGCTTCGCACATAAATATAGAGAATCTTGAAAGGAATTAAGAATGAAAGATACGCCACGATAAGTGTTTCTCCTCCTAGGGCTAGCACAAATGAATTATTTTGAAGTATAATATTGACAATGTGCAGATCGCTGTGTACGATTTAGGATATATTATGCAGGAATAGTGTAAGAGTTTCGATAATCGATTCAAATTGAATTCCTTAATTTTTTTAGTACCTATAGAATGATGCCATGTTATATTGATTAAATACCATTAATGATTTATCGAAATAATATGATATACACTATAACGATGATACATAATAATAATAATAATAATGAACGAACTAACAGAGCCTCAAACACTATTATCGAAGGATTACCAGAAACCCAGTCTCTCCAAGAAAATTGGTCTTCGTTACGGTCAATACCCAAAAAAGACTATGGATATGCTGAATGGCTCATTAGGATACGTAAGTGGCTCAAAAGTGGGTGGATGAGCAGGTTCTGAGAAGAGTCGGGACAACGGAAATGAATTCGTACAACAAGCAACATTATCATTTCAATGATTTCTACTGATTCAATTATTTTTCTGCAGTACTTCTAAACAGTTTCAGTTGATGAAGGATCGTTCTAGTCTCAAAAATAAAAATTACGAAAAGCACTGCCGTGAAGGCAGGAGCTTTTGAGCGCTCGTACATGCACCTTGTAGGTAGATTCGCATTTTCCAGTTTTAGAAATCAAGAAGGAACTTTCGACAGCTGTCAAAAAATTTCTGAAACTTAGGCGAAACTCTAGACTTCATGTCAGTGCTTCAGCTGATCGATTTTTTTTCGATGATTCGCTAGAATTTTCTACGATATCTATGGTCTTGGTGGTGCGATCTGGACAAAATTTTGCACGTAGTTTGAATACATTATTCCTCAGCTAAGTGCAAAATTTCATTCCTATAAAATGGGTAGTTTCGAAATTATCAGGAACACAATATTTTGAACGACCATATTCACGGAACCCCTAGTCTAATTTTGCTCATCGATGAACGTGACCGTGAAATTCGCGATCCAAACCCACCCTGAAAATTTCAAGTTCCTAGGCCTTTCCGTTCAAAAGTTACAATTTTCTATGGTTTTGTATGGTTCTGGTCATGCGATCTGGACAAAATATTGTTTTGATATATCATTCTCGATTAAAATACAAAATTTCATCTTGATCGAATCCGTAGTTTCGAAATTGTCGAGAAAACAAAATTTCAAACGACCGTATTTACGGAACCCCTAGTATAATTCTGCTCATTGATAAAAGTGAACGCGACATTTCAGATCCACACCTATCCTGAAAATTTCGAGTCCCTAGGCCTTTCCGTTCGGAAGTTATCATTTTCTATGGTTTCTATGGTTCCGGTCATGTGATCTGGAGAAATGTAGCTTGAATATATCATTCTCCATTAGTATACAAAATTTCGTCACGATCGAATCTGTAGTTTTGAGATTATCAAGAAAACTAAATTTCAAACAACCATATTTACGGAACCCCTAGTATAATTCTGCTCATATATAAACGTGATCACGACATTCGAGATCCACACCTATCCTGAAAATTTCAAGTCCCTAGGCGTTTCCGTTCAAAAGTTACAATTTTCTATGGTTTCTATGGTTCTGGTCATGCGATCTGGACAAAATTTCACATGAAGCTTGAACACCTCATTCTACATTTGAGTGCAAAGTTTCATCTTGATCGAATCTGTAGTTTCGTAGTAATCAGGAGAACAAAATTTTGAACGGCCATATTTACGGAACCCCTGGTGGAATTCTGCCCATTAAAGAACTCAACTGAGGCATTTGGGATCTGAACCTACACTGAAAATTTCAAGTCTCTAGGTTGTTCCGTTCGAGAGTTATCGTGCTTACAAACGGACGGACGGCCGGACGGACGGACAGACTCGAATTTTCCGACGGATTCGTCATCAGTGAGTCGAACATAGTCGATTGAGACATTTTCGGCTCAAAATTCGAAAAATACAGACATCGTGACGAAATGATATAGCCCTCGTGTAAGTAGTACGAGCGCTCAAAAATATAATCTAGCAGCTGAAAAATTTGTATTTCGT
This sequence comes from Aphidecta obliterata, assembly GCA_963966015.1. NCBI lineage: Eukaryota > Metazoa > Arthropoda > Insecta > Coleoptera > Coccinellidae > Aphidecta > Aphidecta obliterata. The sequence goes on from OZ014427.1 coordinate 19,714,032, forward strand.
GTTTTTTCAATCGTAATTTTCCAAACGTTTTTTCGGCCTGACATTCAAATTGTGAGGATTGAATGATCATAAACAGCATTTTTGTATCGTTCTGTATTTTTACGTAGCAACGTTAGCTCATTTTGCGGAACAGAAATGTAATTCAGAATTGTTGCACGAGGAAATCTGCTGAAGGAGTTTCCGAAGCTTTGAGTTTCTAGACTAATTATTTCACAATCTCCCAACAAAATGGAGTAAGTTAAATAATTCTTCACTGTGGAAAATTGAGTTATGATTTTCGAGTTATTTTCTTCTAACTACTTATTCCGGATACAAAACTTTCCCCGAAGTTATATTGAACTGCTTGGAAGTGAGTTTCTGAAAAGTTAATTAATTCTGCATGATGCGACAGAGTTCAAGATGAAAGGAAATGTAGCGTTAGGACGATAATTTTCGAGAGGAATTATTAATGTTTTTCGAAGCTTTATTTATCGATGTTTGGTATAAGAATTATAATATTGTTGTTCGAATCAAACTTCTGGAAATCAAGTGAAAACAAAATATAAATACGTTTTTATATGGTTTCGGCCCTTCTCCATTATTTTCCAATTATGATGATTCAAAAGAATTAACTTATATATATCTGAAATATAATCTTTCAAAATTTAGTCACTCGATCACTTTCTATTGTTCTCCTTTAAAAATTCTTCTTATCTCGATATTTTCCTATTCTAGTTCCAAATTACTTCCCTCCAAGAAAATCAATTCGTTTGTCTAACTTTCGATACAAAAACATTTTTAAATTTCTCTTTTCCTTCAGATTTTCACATTTCATCACTTATAGGATTTCATTCTCATAAAAGTATCAAAATTTCATGTTGTATTTTTGATACAATTCGACCTGGATGCTTTCAATTATCTCAATCTCAAAAATTCCTTTCTTTTATCCCTACATGACATACATACCTAGTAAATGGAATTTAATTTTCAATTCTTATCAGATATTATAGAGTTCAGGTTGATTGTGCAGCTTTCCCAATCAAATAATAATTGTGTAGACATAAATAATTGTGGTCGTTGCTTCTGTGTAATTCCAAAGTGGCTCTCCGGTAGTGTTTTGTTTACTCCTAGTTCTAGCCTATGTTAGGACATCTGGCGAATTTCTGAGTTTCCAGAATTCTATATTAGTTTGGGTTTGCCATTCCACTCAAATCTTATTCAGCGTTAGTTTGCTTCCGAGAACAGTAAACCACATTGAGTTCAGCTTGTTCATTCAATGGGTGATGGCTTCAGTTATTTTAAGCGGAATGTTCAACTGAGGCAAAGCTCTAACAAGATAAATATATACTACAGAAGTTGTATTTGATCTGACACGACCTATATATAGAATTCGAATTATTGAGCTATTTGGTTACCAAACCAACAAACTCATTGAATGGATATGATGTTTGGCTATTTGATATTTAGATTTTCCACATTAATCATTTCATCTGTACCATATTGCAAGCAAATAGTCGCCGAATGTGAATGTTGTTGAGTTTTGGGATGAATTAACTTGAGAAAAATCCGCAGCATTATTGACCTAGAGTGTGAAGGATTTCACTTTTGTAATACTCTGGGTGGGATATTAGAAACACATTCATTTATTAGTTGATACTTTTCTGTAATTTTTCTTTTAAATTAGTGTTTATTTATCAGTTTTAAAACTAATCTAAAAGAACTCTAAAGAAACTGTTATTTACATACTACAAGAGATTGTTACTGTATACAGCTGTTTCAGAAGAAAATTCACATTAACTTTGAAACTACTGATTCGATCGTGGTGAAATTTTGCACTCAGATGGAAAATGACGAGTTCAAGCTACACGCATTTTGTCCAGATCGCATGACCAGAACCATGGAAACCATAAAAAATTTTAACTTTCGAACGAAAAGGCCTAGGGACTTGAAAATTTAGGATAGGTGTGGATCTCGAATGTCGCGGTCACACTGTTAAATAAGCAAAATGAGACTAGGGGTTCCGTAAATATGGTCGTTTGAAATTTAGTTTTTTTGATAATTTCGAAACTGCAGATTCGAAAATTCGAAATTTTTTATTTCAATGGAGAATGATATATTCAAGCTACAATTTGTCCAGATCGTATGACCAGAACCATAGAAACCATAGAAAAATATATCTTTCGAACCGAAAGCCCCAGGGACTCGAAATTTTCTGGATAGGTGTGGATCTCGAATGTCGCGGTCACGTTTATCAATGGGCAGAATAAGACCAAGGGTTCCGTAAATATGACCGTTCAAAAATTTTTTTTCCTGATAATTTCGAAATTACTCATCGGATTGGAATAAAATTCTGCACATAGATAAGGAATAATGTATTCAAACTACTTCCGTAATTTTGTCCAGATCGCATCACCAAAATCATAGATATCGTAGAAAATTCTATCGAGTTATCGAAAACAAAATTGGTTACTTAGCACTGACGTGAAGTCTGGAGTTTCACATTAGTTCGAAATTTTTTTGACAGCTGTCAAAAAGTTCTTCAATTGTTTTTAAATCTGAAAAATGCGAATCTACCTACAAGATGCATGAACGAGCGCTCAAAAGCTCCTGACTTCACGGCAGTGCTTTTTATGATTTTTTAAGTCAAATCGGTTAGTGTTACGTTCCAATACAATTTCCTCAATAGCAGCTGAGTTCTACAAGATAAAGTTCATCTTTATACGGGTGATGATGCTTTTGTTATAGCGGAACTATAATTGTGAATTTTTGAGTTCTATCGATAGAATATCATGTTATTCAAACAATGTATCAGAAAAAGATACTGAAGAAATTGGTTTCAACGTTAAGGACGCGAGTAATAAATTATCGAATGAAGTCGTAATGTCTCAGTAAACAAATACAAGTCCAATTATTTGTCATTATAAATTGAATGTATACTCTGCAAGTATACGGGTGGGATTATATTATAATGATGTTGAGTTTTATCACACAATGTAGACTCACATTAATAATTATAGTAAGTGAGTAAATTATAGTAAATGCTCCAGAAAAATATACCGAAGAACTCGGTTGCAACTGTTGCGATGCGAGGAACAAATTGGCGAATGTGCTGGTTATTTTAACATCATAAGTCGTAATGTCTCAGTCTACAAATACAAATTTAAGTTCAGTATGAATGGAATATATTCTCTTCAAGTATACGGGTGTGATTTTCATGAGGTTGAGTTATTATTTTGAAAAAGTCCTACAATGATGCTTATATAGTTGATGTAATAGAACAAAATTACCTAAGTATTCACTAATGAACTTAGTCTAGACTAAATTGATAAGTGAATCCTGAGGTAATATGAATATAATAATACTTATATACAGGGTGTCCGGGAAATGTGGGAAATCTCTCGGATTCAGATAAAACATAAAAAAATAAGATGACAAGTTTCCATAATTTTTTTTCCTAGCGGCCCTCCCTACGGAGATACGGCCTCCTAAATGACGTCAGTGGAAATTCATTTTACTGTGATAAATTTTGAACGACTTAATATAATTTAATGAAAATTTGATATGATAAACAGTGGTAGGGACCTCTTAGAATACTGCCCTTAAATTTGAATTAGCTCGTTCAGTTTACCAGGGGCGGACTAGGTTGTACATTTTAATGCTTACATTTTCAACACCCTGTATGATGAAAAGTTAAAAAAAACAAATTTGGATATCTTGAACATTAAGCTAAAGAAAAGCTACTCTTGTTCATTGTCGATAAAATGAGCCGTTTTCGATTAACAAAATAATAAAAGGAGTAACTTTTTTATTTCTCTTAAAAAGAAACATGAATTCTAATTTTTTTTGTCTGCAACAAAATGTGATACGAAAGTTATTCATGGAACAAAAAAGTTTTAGTTTATGTTATTGAATCCGACAAAATTTGTTGAATCCACTTATGAAGTTTTTAATTGATTATTTCTAATTAGCGTATTTAGATTCAATCCTTGCAAGTTTTAGTGAGAGTTCCTACATTTCTAAAAAATTATTTTTGTTGAGATCCTTTTTTGGGCCAAAACTGCATTGTCAAGAATCTTTGTAATTTTGTCGGATTCAATAACGTAAACTAAAACTTTTTTGTTCCTTGAATAACTTTCGTATCACACTTTGTTGCAGACAAAAAAAAAATTAGAATTCATGGTTATTTTTAACACAAATGAAAAAATTACTTCTCTCATTATTTTGTTCTTCGAAAACGGTTCATTTTATCGACAATGAACAAGAGTACCTTTTCTTTAGCTTAATGTTCAAGGTATCCAATTTTTTTTTTTCAACTCCTTATTATACAGGGTGTTAAAAATGTAAGCATTAAAACGTAAAACCTAGTCCGCCTCTGGTAAACTGAACGAGCTAATTTGAATTCAAGGACTGTTTTTTAAGAGGACCTTACTATTGTCCATCATATCAAATTTTCATTAAATTATATCAAGTAGTTTGAAATTTATTCCAGTAAAATGAATTTCTAGTGGCGTCATTTAGGAGGCCGTATCTCCGTATTTGTAATTGGCGAATGCGCTGGTTATTTTAACATCATAAGTCGTTAATGTCTCAGTCTACAAACACAAATTTAAGTTCATTATGAAAAACATATTTTCTTTCAAGTATACGGGTGTGATTTCTTTGATGTTGAGTAATTTTTTTAAAATGAAGTCCTGCTATAACGATAAGAGTTGATAAAATTACCTTAGTATTCCCTAATTAACTTAGTCTGGACAAAGTTCATAAGTGAAATCTAATGGAATATAGAGTTTCATCAAATATCGGCCAAATCATTCCAATATTCGAAAAAGTTACAAAGATAAAAGTAGCTTCAACTAGGATGCAAAGTACAAATTGGCGAATGCGCTGGTAATTCAAACAGCCAAAGTCGTAAGGTTATGATTACGATGTTGAGTAAATACTTTCACAGTGATGGAGGTGAATCTACCTGAAAATCATTTTGAAGAAAAAATTGAACCGCTATGACGATAGTGAAAAATTGACGAATGCGCTGGTTATCTTCTAGGATTTTCTCGTTGACAAATAGAATTTCAATTCGTTTTGAACAATTTAGTTAGAGTTCCTCGGAATGAAAAGTCCTTAGACTTGTTCTCTACCAACCTGAATGAATCCTCCATGTCCTCCATATCCCATATTCGCTAACATTTCAGGCGAGAATCTATTGAAAAGACCTCCCCAAGCGTGTGCTGTTTGCTGCCCTACTAGACATAATGCCAGTAGGGTTATTAGAGATCTCATTTTATCAACCTGAAATAAAGAAATTAAGTTTACTCTGTGAATTCTCAATTATTTCTCAAGTAGATGGCTGGGTTTTACAGCGAAATTGCACTCATTTCATAATATCCGATACATAATGTATTTCGATAAAAAAATTCCAATAATATTCCATAAAAAACTCGTTACATTCAAATTTAGGTTTAGCTTTGGGCACAATTCAATCGCGGCACAGTTATATAAATATCGATCGTCAAAAGAATGACTACTTGAAAAAATTCAGATGCAAAAAACTTGGAACAAATGTTCTTGAAGGAAAAGGTTACGAAATAACTCGAAACTGCTTTCACACTGAAGATGACGAATGAACCCTTGAATCGAGTTACATTTTCCGCTTTCCACTTTGTGAATTTCATAATAACAGTTCCATTATAGCCAGCTGAAGCAGGTGCACACATTCTTTCCGGAAGGAACTTTGTCCCATTCCCCTCTACAACTCCAGAGAATCGAAGAAATTTCCTCCTAAACGGAAAATAATGATTTCCTGAGATAGCAAAACGCTTTCCCATTTCCCCCTGTCAACAATCATTCTCGCATTACGTCAAACCTTCGTAGTGGTGTAACACGATCGATCGCACCTGAATATAGTTATTATGTGTTTATTTTTATTATCTACGTCTCCATCTTTACGAGAGCGAATGTAGGACGACTAGGGTTTTTTTTTACTGGAATGTGGATATTTTGGGGTAACGAACCCACTTCAAGAGTTCGCAGATGCTATTTTCTAACAACGCATGCGAATGAGATTTTTTTAACTGATTGGAATACGATAGCGTGTTGTTGAGCAACGCAAACTTTAATTCGCTATAAATTAACAAGGCTATCAACTGTCGAGAGTAGAAAAACGCAAAAAAATATGTTAGGGACGATGTTCTGGGTAAATCTGTTATCCCCAGTTTTTTTCAGTCAGGTAGCTTGAATGGCGAAACGGAACCCTTATAATTTCGTCATGTGGGTCAGTATGTAACAGGTATTCTACTCGGAGACTATTGGCACTATATACAGGATGTCCGGGAAAATGTGGAAAATCTCTCGGATTCAGATACAACATGAAAAAATAACATGACAAGTTTCCATAATTTTTGAGCGCTCGTACCACTTACACGAGGGCTATATCATTTCGTCACGATGTCTGTATTTTTCGAATTTTGAGCCGAAAATGGTCTCAAATGACTATGTTCGACTCACTGATGACGAATCCGTCGGAAAATTCGAGTCTGTCCGTCCGGCCGTCCGTCCGTCCGTAAGCACGATAACTCTCGAACGGATCAACCTAGGGGCTTGAAATTGTCAGTGTAGGTTCAAATCCCAAATGCCTCGTTCGAAATGGCCGTTCAAAATTTTGTTCTCCTGATTACTTCGAAACTACAGATTCGATCGAGATGAAACTTTGCACTCAAATGGAGAATGAGGTGTTCTAAGCTACATGTGAAATTTTGTCCAGATCGCATGACCAGAACCATAAAAACCATAGAAAATTGTGAATTGAACGGAAACGCCTAGGGACTTGAAATTTTCAGGATAGGTGTGGATCTCGAATGTCGTGATCACGTTCATCTATGAGCAAAATTATACTTGGGCTTCCGTAAATATGGTCGTTTGAAATTTAGTTTTTTTGATAATTTCAGAACTACAGATTCGATCGTGATGAAATTTTGTATACTAATGGAGAATGATATATTCAAGCTACATTTCTCCAGATCACATGACCAGAACCATAGAAACCATAGAAAATCATAACTTTCGAACAGAAAGGCCTAGGGACTTGAAATTTTCAGGATAGGTGTGGATCTGAAATGTCGCGTTCACGTTTATCAATGAGCAGAATTATACTAGGGGACCGTAAATACGGTCGTTTGAAATTCTGTTTTCTCGATAATTTCGAAACTACGGATTCGATCAAGATGGAAATTTTGTATTTTAATCGAGAATGATATATTAAAACAATATTTTGTCCAGATCGCATAACCAGAACCATAGAAGCATAGAAAATTGTAACTTTTGAACGGAAAGGCCTAGGAACTTGAAATTTTCAGGGTGGGTTTGGATCGCGAATATCGCGGCCACGTTTACAATGAGCAAAATTATACTAGGGGTTCCGTAAATATGGCTGTTCAAAATATTTTTTCCTGATAATTTCGAAACTACTGATTGGATTGAAATTTTGCACCTAGCTTAGGAATGATGTATTCAAACTACGTGCCAAATTTTGTCCAGATCGCACCACCAAGACCATAGATACCGTAGAAAGTTCTAGCGAATTTTCGAAAAAAAAATGGTCACCTAAAGCACTGACATGAAGTCTGGAGTTTCGCCTAAGTTTCAGAATTTTTGTGACAGCTGTCGAAAATTCCTTCAATTGATTTCTAAAACTGAAAAATGCGAATCTACCTACAAGGTGCATGTACGAGCGCTCAAAAGCTCTTGCCTTTATGGCAGTGCTTTTTGTAATTTTTTTCCTAGCGGCCCTCTCTACGGTGATACGGCCTCCTAAATGGCGCCACTGGAAATTCATTTTACTGGAATAAATTTTAAACTACATAATATAATTTAATAAAAATTTGATATGATAAACAGTAGGGACCTCTTAGAATACTGCCCTTAAATTTAAATTAGCTCATTCAGTTTACCAGTTTTTGCGGACTAGGTTGTACATTTTAATGCTTACATTTTCAACACCCTATGATAAGGAGTTAAAAAAAACCAATTTGGATATCTTGAACTCACCAGTTTACCAGTTTTTGCGGACTAGGTCTGCAACAAAGTGTAATACGAAAGTTATTCAAGGAACAAAAAAGTTTTAGTTTATGTAATTGAATCCAACAAAATTTGTTGAATCCACTTATGAAGTTTTTCATTGATTATTTCTAATTAGCGTATTTAGATTCAATCGTTGCAAGCTTTAGTGGGAGTACATTTCTGAAAAATTATTTTTGTTGAGTTCTTTTTTTGGGCCAAAACTGCATTGTTAAGAATCTTTGTAATTTTGTCGGATTCAATAACGTAAACTGAAACTTTTTTGTTCCTTGAATAACTTTCGTATCACCCTTTGTTGCAGACAAAAAAATTAGAATTCATGGTTCTTTTTAATACAAAGAAGATAATTACTTCCTTATCATTTTGTTTTTCGAAAACGGTTCATTTTATCGACAATGAACAAGAGTACCTTTTCTTTAGCTTAATGTTCAAGGTATCTAAAATTGTTTTTCTTCAACTCCGTATCATACAGGGTGTTAAAAATGTAAGCATTAAAACGTACAACCTAGTCCGCCCCTGGTAAACTAAACGAGCTAATTTAAATTTAAGGCTGTATTTCAAGAGGTCCCTGCTATTGTTTATCATATCAAATTTTCATTAAATCATATCGAGTAGTTCGAAATTTATTCCAGTAAAATGAATTTCCAGTGGCGTCATTTAGGAGGGCCGCTGGGAGGGCCGCTAGGAAAAAAAATTATGGGAACTTGTCACCTTATTTTTTCAAGTTTTATCTGAATCCGAGAGATTTCCCACATTTTCCCGGACACCCTGTATAGATGAAATTTGGAAGAACGGTTAATACTATGAACGGTCATGAAATGGTGTAGTGAAATGACAAAAAATAAACTGACATTCATCTAAAAGAGGAATGAGAAAATTTAGCGTACATGAGCGTATCGAATAAGAGATGTTGTGCAGTTGTGAGATAATGGATATTTTTAGTTACAAGATAATAATAATAATAACTCTTCACGTACTGTACAAGGTGCGCAAATTTCGATGTTTTAGCACTACAACTTTCAAATCAGAGGGGATAGACAAAATGTGATACCCCATTCTCCTCCTCCTTTTCTGAGGAACTAACAAGAGTAGTATTCATTTTTGGCCACCTTATTTTGTTTTCGAGTTGTAAGCAAAAATTTATATCTACGCTAATACTGATGAAAGAGCTCTGAAAGTTAAACATTTCACAGGAACGTACTACTTAACGTAGATTCCAGTGACGTGCTCTTCTTTTTAGCAGGATTTTTAATCACGAAGCCTGGACCCAAAGTAATGTTTTTATAAATTGGAACACTAGATTTCTGTGCCATTTTTTGAAAGCTTAATTTTTCCTAATTTCAAAAATATACAACATCGTATGGTTTGTGTCGATATAAATGATGTTTTGAAGTGTTGTTGAGCCGAGAAAAGTTGAGCGTATAATGACCACTATTGGTCTTTTAATTCTATGCTTTGTGTATATTTTTCTATTTTAAAATGAATTATGGAAGTAACGGTGAGTTTCATATGCTCGAATGTTACATTAGGTGCAATTATAATGAGGATGAAGCATCACAAGACTTTTTAAATAATTTTCCAGAAATAATTCAACCGCACAAGTCAATATTTAGATGACTCAATAACAATTGAATTGAACATGGAAGTTTCGCAAAGAACAAATCGAAAAAAGCGAGAGAAGCACTGCCGTGAAGTCAGGAGCTTTTGAGCGCTCGTTCATCCTCCTTGTAGGTAGATTTTCGAGTTTTAGAAACCAATTTAAGAAATTTATGACAGCTGTCAAAAGAAATTTCAAACTGAGGCGAAACTCCAGACTTCATGTCAGTGCTTCAGGTGACCAATTTTTTTTTCGATAATTCGCTAAAATTTTCTACGGTATCTATGCTTGGTATGCGATCTGGACAAAATTCCGCATGTAGTTTGAATACATTGTTCTTCATCTATGTGCAAAATTTCATCCTAATCCAATCAGTTGTTTCGCAATTATCACGAAAAAAATATTTTGAACAGCCATTTTCACGGAACCCCTAGTATTATTTTGCTCATAGATAAACGTGGCCGCGATATTCGCGATCCGAACCCACCCTGAAAATTTCAAGACCCTAGGCCTCTCCTAGGCTCAAAATTCGAAAAATACAGACATCGTGACGAAATGACATAGACCACGTGTGAGTAGAATGAGCGCTCAAAGAAGGAATCTCAAATGTGAGAAATGCTCAACTATAAAACTCTGTGAGAACAGAGCTATTATCTGATGCATTGTTTCTCAAACTTTTCATATTCAACAATTCATTGATTTTGATTTGATGTTCCAGTTTTAGGAACCAATTATTGAAGACATTCTCTGTCAAAAAAATGACAGCAGCTCTTTGTCAATTATGCCGAATCAGCTCTTAAGAAATATAAGGATTTTTTATTCAATAATTCTTTGGAATTTGAAATGGTTCTGCTTATGCGATCTGGAAAAAATGTTCACAATAACTGGCAATGATTCTAAAATTTTTGCTGCAGTGATTTCAAGAATAGCAATTTGACAGATTTTTTCAGATTAATTCTTGCTTCTTGCGTGAGAATTCACTCGACTTTCGAAGTTTTGATTTGGAACATTTTATGATCCGAACTACAGAATTTTTGGCATGGCTATTTTTCGAAGAACTCTTCTAGCGAACATTTAACTCAAGTTCTTGAGTAATTTGGACTTCGTAGGGTCGCAAGACATAATCCAGAATTCGCAAAGTCACAGAAAGGCCATAAATAAGACGATAAATTGACTATGCATTTCTCAAAAAATTTTAAATATTTATAAGAAGGCTGTTAGAGCCACAGAGGGCGTAAATCCTAGAACACATTGCAGACCAATGTTCATAAAATACATCATAGGTCATAGCTGAATTGATAATAAAGTTGATAATGGATGTTGTGGTAAGAGTAGGAGAGTTTGACGGGGGGTGTGACTGTCATCCATATAATACCAGAACAAGGGAAGATCTGAAGATAATAGGAACAAGGTTGCAAATTACTGATCGAAAACATGAAGGCATTCGGCTATACAACAAACTTCCAATGGCATGGAGAAAACTAAGAGTACACCTTTTGAAGAAGTAATTGAAAAATTATTTGATAAAGAATCCCCCATATAGTTTGATGGAGTTTGAAATTTATTGATTTATATTATACATTGTATTTTCATGACGTTTTTACTATATAACCTAAATAAATATCTATTGATCTATCTTTACTGGTATTGTGTGATTCATTTTTGAACCAGTCGACTCGTATTCAGCGACCTTCGAATAGTCGACTCGGAAAAAAGGTTATGACGAGGGTGAAAATAACGTTATGCGTTCTTACGAACAGAGCGGAGCACTGATTGTTGTTATAAAGTTTGATGAGTTTCAGGCGTTGTTCAATGGTGATTGGTGATTCGTTGTATACTTCTGGACAATTTGACACAATATATTGTTTCAACATCATCTATAACATAAACAAATTTCGAGTGTATATTCCTTCCGGGTATATCGTGGATAATAAATAAAATTCAGGTATCTGGGAAATATATCGCGATTCGTTATCAGAGCGAACGAAATTCGATTTATTTCCTCCTGAGATACAGCCTGCGCGTGATATTTTCCGAAACTGTCAGCATAAATTGCCGAGATGGAATTGTTCAAGTAGAACTGTTCTACAGATCACATCTGGAAGGGTCGAACTGCGTAATTCGTCAGTGGGGTTGAATAACACGTAAAGTTCCATCAAGCATATGCGATATCTCTCATTTACGAGGTGTGAGATATGACGCAACTCAGAATTCATTTATATGGCCTACCTGACATAAAAGGAGAAAAGGGATCGTATTTTGGAAGGAAACCTCGAAAGCAGCAGTAATATTGTGATCGATGAAAGAGGGTGTCAAAATGAATCTTTACTGGCAGGACCAAGATATATGAATGGATAAGTGTATCTTTTTCACTTTATCAAATGTTGTTATGATTATATTTTTTGCAACACCTTCAATGAATTGTATACATGAATACATAGTCTTTCTATTTTTCTTCAACCACTTTTTGGGAATAACTTATGTTCTGAGTTGCTTTTAAGATGAGATTTTAAAGTCTTAGAGCATGGTTTTCATAATTACAAAATTTTATTCGGGAATAATTGATTTTTTCGACAACCCGACTTCCTTATTCTTCGAGATAGTAGCACTTTTTCGGCGTTTTCCGTAAATCGAGTATTTCCCAGACTAGGAAAGGTGGTAAGCGCATTCGGCTCGGGATCGGTCTCGTGATCGGTCATCAAGGTACTTCGGAATTATTGAAAATACAGGAAAATACGTTGAAATTATCGAAAGGAGACATATTCAAACGTATTCACCCAGCTTCCACCTCTGAATCAGTATATTTCACGATATATTCATCCGAAATTCGATTCTTCAGATTTTGACGAATTCCAGGTGAAATTCTGAAAACCTGGGAAAATAACTGAAATGTTGTTGAGTCAAAAATCAACTAATTTATAATTTTTTGATTCGACAAGTGACACTGTAGCGAGACAAGATTATGAAATGAACGACAGATTATGTGAACCAAACCGACCGTCAGTGTGACAAATAATGTCATTTTATTTCCATGAACAAGAGATGGAATCACAGAATATATCGAATTTCTCAACGCTAGCTGAAGAAATCTCAATTTTCCTTTCACGTGGGACAGCTGTTAAGCTGGATTTGAACTAGAATTAAAAAATTACAGACATTTGGGTGAAATAATAACGCTTTTGTTCAGAGAAACACCATTTTTACCTATTTTTCGCATCCCCTTCTGTTTTGAAATGACCAAATTTCCATACCATTGCAGTAATAGTAATATTTCAATTCTAACAGAACGTTATCTACCTTCATTTCGTTGATTTTACCAATTACCGATATCGATACCTTTGACCTATTACAGGTAAACAATACCGATACGCTTTTGTTCATAGAAACAAGCGCGCAAAAATGAATCTGACGAGAACATGTCCTTCTCAGAGCATTCAATACCTTTAATAAAAAAAAAAAATTTTGTTCAAATTTTTATCAAAAAATTTACAGTATTATCAAAAATTAGGAACGTCACTTATTCCACACAGTTTCCTAGAAAACATTGAATGCCAAACGCCAGGAAAATCCTATAACTCATGAACTATTACGAGTAGATTTGTTTGGTAACTTCATACCTAAAAATAAAAATTCCACATTATATGATTTTATGTTGGATAGCTTTTCTGCAATTAATTTGTTCAAATTTCATGCCTTGATTTTTGCCTTGAAAATTCCTTAATGCAATTATCGAGCTAAAGGTATAAAAGCTGGAGACGGGCGAAATTTCTTCAATTAGTTTCTGAAACTGGAAAACCTACAAGGTTCAAAAGCTTCTGACTACCCAGCAGTGCTTTTCGAATTTTTCGGTATAGCGAGGATAGAGTTGAATATAACTTATTTTTACCTTGAACCTTCATATATCAGACTGTAAGTTAGTGTAATGGTATGAGGTCATTATCCTACCATCAGATATCGATGATGACCTACTTAGAATGTGAAAACATCGAACGACAAAAACCTTTTGAACGATGAAATAAATATCGAGATTGAATGCTCCTCCATTAAATTGAATTGCTTTCTGGAATAATAACAAGAAACGCCATGGAAAGAAATAATGGATCACTCCTGAACGAACATAAAGTGAAGAGCATCGTTTTATGATCGATTAATTCAAATTGGATTAATCTTTTTGAGCGCTCGTACTACTTACACGAGGGCTATATTTATCATCTCGCCACGATGTCTGCATTTTTCGAATTTCGAGCCAAAAATGGTCTCAAACGACTATGTTCGAATCACTGATGACGAATCCGTCGGAAAATTCGAGTCTGTCCGTCCGTCCGTATACACGATAACTCTCGAACGAAATGTCCTAGAAACTTGAAATTTTCAGGGTAAGTTAGAATCTCGAATGCCGCGGTTGAGTTCGTTATCGGGCAATATTCGCCTGGGGGTTCCGTGAATATGGCCGCTCGAATTTTTGTTTTCCTGATTATTTCGAAACTACAGATTCGATCGAGGTGAAATTTTTTACTCAGATGGAAAATAATGTGTTCAAGCTACATGCAAAAGCACTGACATGAAGTCTGGAGTTTCGCCTTGGTTTGATTTTTTTTTGACAGCTGTCAAAATCTTTCCAAATGGTTTCTGAAACTGAAGAATGCGAATCTACCTACAAGGTGCATGTACGAGCGCTCAAAAGCTCCTGCCTTCACGGCAGTGCTTTTCTCATTTTTTTTAAATCGAAGTTCAGCTATCAACCATTCATAATAATACTATTAATGAATTTTTGCACGACCGGCCAGTTATATTTACGACAAATTTGATACAAATAACTCCCGAACAGAAATTTTAAGTACCTAACATGTACAGAAAATTTCCGATTATATCATATTCCTGTAGGATTTGGATTCCAATAATTGTATGAAGTGTAAATATGAATTGTCGTTTATGGTGCGCTTCATATGTCATAATCATTCTAGGTACGTCTAAAACTGTTCCATACTTCGAGGTAATTTGACGACTTTTGGGCGTCCTGGTGCACATATGATACTTTTTCATCGTTCGGCCATTGGGATGTTTTTGATACACATCTAGACAGATGGGATAAGGTTAAGATGCGAGGCTTTTTCCACGAATATCCAATTTGTTTTGAAATAGTTAAGCAGATTTCCGATAATTTCATCTCAACAACGAAAACGTGGAAATCCTCTGTCGAGTTGGTTTCTTAGGGAAGGGAGACAAAGGAAATAGGGGTTTCTTTTTTCCCAAAGTGGTCAGATCTCTTCGAAGTTTTGACAAGGTTCAGTTAACGACAAGACTTGAAGACGGTATTCATTCAATTACTCAGTATACGGAGACGTGGATTTATTTTGATTCGATAAAGACATCCAGTATCCGGTAATGGGGTATATATTCATTTTGAAAGCCTTAAATGTTAAAGAATTGTAAAGAGTTAAAACCAAGTTCGATTCACATACTTCGAATTTTCATTTCCACCAATTTGAAGGTTCGTTTTTGAGCGCTCGTTACTTACACGAGGGCTATATCATTTCGTCACGATGTCTGTATTTTTAGAATTTTGAGCAGAAAATGCTCTCAATCGACTATGTTCGACTCACTGATGACGAATCCGTCGGAAAATTCGAGTCTGTCCGTCCGGCCGTCCGTAAGCACGATAACTCTCGAACGGAACAACCTAGAGACTTAAAATTTTCATTGTGGGTTCAGTTCCCGATTCCCGAATTGAGTTCGTTAATGGGCCAAATTCCACCAGGGGTTCCGTAAATATAGCCGTTCAAAGTTTTGTTCCCCTGATTAACTAAAAACTGAAACTGCAGATTTGATCGAGATGAAATTTGAATGGAAAATGAGGTGCTCAAGCTAAATGTGAAATTTTGTCCAGATCGCATGACCAGAACCATAGAAACCATAGAAATTTGTAACTTTTGAACGGAAACGCCTAGGGACTTGCAATTTTCAGGATAGGTGTGGATCTCGAATGTCGTGATCACGTTTATCTATGAGCAAAAATAATACTAGGGGTTCCGTAAATATGGTCATTTGAAATTTAGTTTTCTTGATAAATTCAAAACTACAGATTCGACCGTGACGAAATTTTGTATACTAATGGAGAATGATATATCCAAGCTACATTTCTCCAGATCACATAACCAGAACCATAGAAAACATAGAAAATCATAACTTTCGAACGGAAAGGCCTAGGGACTTGAAATTTTCAGGATGGTTGTGGATCTGAAATGTCGCGTTCACGTTCACGTATCAATGAGCAGAATTATACTAGGGGTTCCGTAAATACGGTCGTTTGAAATTTTGTTTTCTCGATAATTTAGGAACTATGGATTCGATCGAGATAAAATTTTGTATTTTAATCGAGAATGATATATTAAAGCAACATTTTGTCCAGATCGCATAAGCAGAACCATAGAAACCGTAGAAAATTATAACTTCCGAAGGGAAAGGCCTAGGAACTTGAAATTTTCAGGGTGGGTTTGGATCGCGAATGTCGCGGTCACGTTCATCATGTTAAGTGAAAATTCAATTTCCTTCAGAGTGGTCACTTTACTCTACCACATAGAGTCAGGCCTACATCATACATTAGGCGGAAACAAGAACTGGAGTATTTTCCTTTATTTCTGTATAAGAATACTCCATTATCCATTGATCAAATCTCAGGAACCAATTTTCTGACTTATTGTTTTATTTCTAATACTATCCAGGAAAATAACTCGAGTAATGGTTTCTGTTTCATTCAGTATTCCATGTTGGCAGTATTTCTCAATTTAAACCGTGGCCTCTGAGGAGAACGGAGAGGAAATTCCCAATTCAATTCGATTACATATGAAAGCATTCTGTGCACATTGACAATCGCGGACAATCCCTTGAGGTCCTTTTGACAAATAAACGTGACTTGCAATATCTACATGAATGAAAGGAATATTGCTCCAATACAACTTCAAAAGAACTAATAAGGTGATAACGGATAAGACTATAATATTAATATTTTTTGCCGCTTAATTCATGGCGAGATTGATCGGGCAGTACGAAAATTGAGGCCTTCATTTCTCGAAAGGTATAATCCAACCATATTACTAGGAATAGGGCGAGAGTAAGTAATCAAACCTCACGTAATATAAAACTATTGTTCCTCAGCCGAATTATTTTCCCTATTCAACCCCTTTTCACGGATCTTTCGAAAGTTAATAACCATTGATGTTATTTCGCGATATAATCCAATAAACTTCTTCAATGAAACTCCTCATCAAACGAATAAAACCCGACGAGTAAGTACCAACTTAAATTGAATTTCAGACGTGTTCGGCTTCCAGAATGATGTGATCAGACTAATTCAAGTAAACTCGATTTGAACAGCTATAACTCGTGGCATAAAGGAGTGAACCCATAAATTAGTACGACTGCATCTCGCTAGGAGCTTACCCGATTAATTATACAGAAAAGCACTTTAATTCTCCTCTCGCTCAAAACAAACATTTCGGCAACAACACAGAGCGGATATATTCGTGTGAGACGCAAAACATACAGTCTCATTAGATGACAATTTCAACCGAAATGCTTCAGCTTCAACTACGTTCATTACCATTTACGCGCCCGGATAAAACGGCAGGATACCGAATGGGATCGGTAACGATGATGTATTCCTGCATTTCATATTCCACTTCAATAATTACCTGAGATTATCTGATTGCGTGTCTCTGTGAATTTTGTTTTCTTCTTCCTTTTTTGAAGTTGAATTATCGCTTTATTGAACCACGCCCATTCAATTAGATGAGAAAGGATGTTTCAAACTTGAAAAGGTCATTCTAATCGATACTCGAGTTTTGATATAGTGGGCAATTTGTAAAGGAAAAGAGTTCGACTTGTACCCACGTTTCAATGTAGATTTCCTGCAATGAATGAGGTATTTTCGGTTGATTATTTTCAGTAATGATTCTTCAGAACCTGTTTTTTTTCCTCAAGAATAGAGATATTGGTATGAATAAAAGAAAAAATTGTTCAGAAAAGATGGGACTTGAAAATGTTGTACTCAAAAAAATTATTCAGTTTCTGAATTTTTTTACAGGATGTTCAGGATGTTGAGCGTGAAATGCAATTTTTTGTGCTACCATTGTATCCCGACGTATCCTTCCATCGTAAAATCGTTATCAGGACATAATGAAGATGAAAGCAGCAGGAACCTGTCAGAAAATTTGAGTAGCAGCGATCTCTCTTGAAACATAAATAAGTTTTTGAAAAATAAGTAACAATTTTTGTTTAAATTCGTATTTCGTGAAATATAGACAGAATAAATTAGATCATTCGGAAATAATGAACATTTATGTACCATATCAGCATTGTTCTATATAATGAACATTTACCAAGATTGATCATCATTCGAAAGGATTTAGCGAATATGTTAACGAATCGTTATAATCCATCTTAAATTATGTGCATAAATCAATTTATTCAAAAGTTGTTACTAGAAATGTTTAAATTCTAAGATAAAACTTCTTATATTGTTCATAAAATTGACTCTATATTTCTGGAGTATAATTCAAGACCCACCTTCAATTTTCTTCGTACAATTCGAATAAAATATCACAAATTACATTGATCACAACAAAATCATACTCTGCTGCCAAATAACTTTCCAACAATACCCCATTTTACCTTATATATTATATAAAGGATGACTCCATATTTAGCCAGGTATATCCGAGTTTTTGGATTTTTCTAGGAAGTACATCGAACATTTCATTATTGAAATTGATTGAATGCTCTCTGGAAATATTTCTTTGCTAAGCTTTTTAGAATTTTTAGACATTGATAGAATTATATTTTTTCACCTAAATCAATTTTGAATCTACCGGTTTTAAGGACTATCCTCTAAAACTCCATATTATCGACAATTCTCTCCCTTCTAATCAAAAAATATTATGGTTTTATTCTTTACATTATACAGGGTGTCCGGGAAAATGTGGAAAATCTCTCGGATTCAGATAAAACATAGAAAAATAAGATGACAAGTTTTCATAATTTTTTTTCCTAGCGGCCCTCTAAACGGAGATACGGCCTCCTAAATGACGCCACTGGAAATTCATTCTACTGGAATAAATTTCAAACTACTTGATATAATTTGATGAAAATTTCATACAATAAACAGTAGTAAGGACCTCTTAGAAACACTGCCCTTAAATTTAAATCAACTCGTTTAGTTCACCAGGGGCGGACTAGGTTGTAAATTTTAATGCCTACATTTTTAACACCCTGTATGATAAGGAGGTAAAAAAACAAATTTGGATTCCTTGAATATTAAGATGAAGAAAAGGTACTCATTGTCGATAAAATGAACCGTTTTCGAAAAACAAAATAATAAAAGAAGTAACTTTTGTATTTCTATTGAAAAGAACCATTAATTATAATTTTTTTCTCTGCAATAAAGTGTGATACAAAAGTTATGCAAGAAACAAAAAAGTTTTAGTTTATGTTATTGAATCCGACAAAATTTGTTCCTTATTAAATATTAAAATTCATTCCAGTAAAATGCATTTCCAGTGGCGTCATTAAGGAGGCCGTATCTTCGTAGGGAGGGCCGCTAGGAAAAGAAATTATGGAAACGTGTCATTTTATTCTTTCATGTTTTATCTAAATCCGAGAGATTTCCCACATTTTTCCGGACACCCTGTTTATTATTATATGCTATATGTATTGTTTTTCTTATGATATATAAGAAACAAAAATCCGACATTATGAACGTGAAGTTTTTGCAGAATTGAAACAAAAACGTTGTATTTTGAAGATAAATATTATTTTTATTTTTCAAAATGTTTGATTTTCCCAAAATATCTGAAGATCGTTTCCTATATTTAATCTAGTTTTATTTTTGGGCGTATCGATATAGTTATAGCTCAGATGAAACATTCCAGGTGTCGAAAAATATGACTCATCATATAGGGAAATACTCACGGAAAGATAATTCCTTCGAAATATCTGTTCAGAAAATATAAGGAAAAAAGCATCTTTTGATAAAAAAACAACCGCCTGTATCTTAAAGCTAGGATTTTCCTATTCAGAAATACGTACGAGGCGAAGGCTCCTTATACACTTTAAATCCGAATAATTTTTGTATAAAACCTTCCATAACAATTCAGATCAAAGCGATGCGATCTCCAAATTAATGAGGGTTTCAGCCTCTCGGATAATCCTTCCATACATACATAAAGTGGAATATTTAATTTCACTTAATGTCCGTCATAAGCTTTTCAAACAATCCTTGGAAAAATATATGTGCTCAAAGGATTACTCTAACTTTATGATGGCCATATGTTCCGGTATTATATTTTGGGAGCAGTGAATGGGCATTGCAGATTCTGGACTAGATACCGTCGGCCAATTTTTGAGTTATCAGTAATTCAGAAAAGAAGATTTCATGTCGTGGCCTCATTTCACAGAAGATGCATTCTTTATCAGACGACAATACCTATATGAAAAAATCAATAAGATTAATTGTATTCATGATATATTGGGAAATTATCTCAATCTCGGCAAAAGATGTGATTAATGAAAAACATTATGGAAACTACTGATTTGAATTTACTCAAATATTTATCCATTAAAATTTTCTTCAAGTAATTAAAAATTTTTAATTGAAACTGTTACTCCGATTCACATATTAACTTCACTCTCAAATATAAAATTGGGATTTCAATCTAATCGAAAAATGTTACAATCCATACCCATCCAAATAGGGTATTCTGAAATGCAGTTGACAATCTTAAACAGAGTACTAGAATAAAGGATTTTTTTTCCATATTAAATGATTTTTGGACTTCCAGAAAAACCATTTTCCAAAAAAATCTAATATGTATAATATATACATACGTTCATGTAAATATTTATGAGATAGAAGCTTAGACCTACTCTCGAAAGTACATAGCTTTAACTCGGGGAAAGTTAGAACACGATTGATACTCAATCACAAATTGGCGAATGCGCTTCATAAAGAAAGGAAACGAAATTTTGGGAGACAAATTTCTCTATCATTTCCCCGAGGTAGAAGGGCTCCTTCTTTTCTTGGTCTGTTGGCATTCTTCGGAATTTGGTTGAAGAGATTTTAACGTTTCAAGTCTGGAAAATTAATATTTGAGTGAGCTCACCCTTAGATTCTTCTTATCTAATTTGCTCCAGGCACACCCCTGATACTGTTTATCTTCTGTTATTTTTGAATACTTATCATTAAGTTCTTACGTACTTCTTGAACATTGATAAGATAACTTTCGGAGAAAAGGATTAGATTGTCGAATTTGAATTTTTAGGGTAATTTCGAGGTGTGAATACGTCGAAAGGTTTGATAGAAATATACTGATTTTTTTTCAATAATTCAATAATACCAATCCTATCGAATTCAAACTTTGTAGTTAATTGTAAAATAACGACACGAAGTTTCATGTAAAATTTTATCAGAATCATAAAAAAAATCTTCCTGCTAAAACTTTGTCCTACAAAATATTTGGGGTACCGATGAAATTAGTTATGTAGGAATTCAACTTGACAGCTGTTCCATATGGAAAGCAAATCGAGTTTTTCTGATATGGCGTTGGGAAATTCGTGGATAATTCTGTGATTCCATTTTGGAAATTCATAAAAATATAATGAAATTTTTTGGCACACTGACACTGATTGGCTGATGGGATCGATTTGGTTCACATTAGTGCTTTCCCGAATCTCATATCATATGTACTGGTTTTGGAGTAGTACGCATACTGTCAAAAAGCTCAAATATGGACCAATTTTGGAATTTTTCCAGAAATTCTTTTTCAGATTACTTACTCATCAAATTCTTGCGAACATATCGATCTTATTCAAGAATGTAGCCTAGTTATTCTACAATTTCCACAATTTGGTTTTGTCGAATTCGTAATGGATTCATAATGACTCAGAACTTGAATCCTTCAAGAGATATGGAGGCGAATGATTTATTGATCAAGGTGAACAATTGAACGAATATTTTATTACATTCAATAAAATACATATTCGGTAATTTGTTGACCTCACAGGGATGTTTATGGACCATTCGTATACAGTTCAAATGTGAAGGATTAATAACATCCAGTTTATTAATAATTAGTTATTCTGTAGGAAAGTATTGTCATTTATCTGATTATATAAAGTGGCAAACCACGCACAATGAAGGTTTCCGTAGTTATAGCGTGTAACCGAAAATATCATATCAACTTCCGTTTTTCTAGAATATGAAGTTCTACTACTAATATGAAGTTCTACTTCATATGGCCAATGGTTCAGGGTTCAGTTTTTGGAGCTTTGGCTACGGAACCCTAAAAATGAAAGTTTCTTGGGAACATCGCGAAATGAACGAGAATTTTCAAACCTTCCAAGAATAGACTGTAGCTGGCCAATTATGGATCAACGAAGGATATGGATCCGGGAGAACGAAATTACCTGCATTATACTGACCTTTGCTGGAGGAATTATTTATCAGGACTCATTATTGAACTGCCGATTTAAATGAAGTTTCGCTCTAGGTATCGTCCATCGATGATCAATAAATTCTATTTTCTGGTACTATTACCTATGGAAAATTACTCTCGAGGCAATAATTATACCCTTTGTGTATCATTTGGTATATTGGTTGGGCCATTGTTTTCTTCTTGAATCGAAAATAAAACTTTCCTGTTTCGAATCAAGGAGAATTTGAGGTAATAAGATTTTATTGTGTGTACGTGGTTTCAAGAAGGTCGAAACGGAAATCGACGAGCAAGACGTACTGGATGTCAGAGATATTTTATATTACAAACATGTGTAACCTGGTGATTCAATGATGTCAAAAAAACAATGCGGAAAGTTCAACATGGGATAAATCCTTTTGAAATGTTTTCATACAGTTCATACATCTTCCAGGTTTGGAGCATTCTAAAAAGTTACTCCGAAATTATAGCACTCAAAAATCAAAAACTTATCTTCATCAAAGCAAGAATAAGCTACATATTCTTACGCTCCCTAACGGAGCACCAAAGCGTCAAGAAGCACCTAGTGAGGTAGGGTTCAGTCAAAATTTGAAGGAGAAAAAGGTGATTGTCAGTTTCCTTCTGTTATCATTAGAAATTTCATTTTGTTGATAATCCTCCGTTCTATGATATTGTTAATTTTTTGTTATGGTTTTTATTATGTATAATTTTTTTCCTCTTGGGCAATTTTTTGTAATTAGTAGTATGTTTTGATTTATTTTTCCTTGTGCAATATGTTTGTTATAGTCATATTCATATTTTGGAATTTTTATTTTTATTGTTAACGTTATGTTTTCTTCTGGTATATTTACTCCAGAAATGGTCACATACAGGTCATATAATATGTAGTATGATACAGTGATTCAAACTGTTCATTCACGGGATGAACTTATTATTATTATCATTTTTTTACTGTAAATCATTCTTTGTTTTGTGATTTTGTTTATTTTTGTTAGTATTATTTCGCTGAATAAATATATTTCCTCATCATTCAAATGAAAAAAATTACGAAAAGCAATGCCGTGAAGTCAGGAGCTTTTGAGCGCTTGTACATGCACCTTGTAGGTAGATTCGCATTTTCTAGTTTAAGAAACCAATTGAAAAGATTTTGACAGCTGTCAAAAAAAATTTCAAACTTAGGCGAAGATCCAGACTTCACGTCAGTGCTTTAGGTGACCAATTTTTTTCGATAATTCGCTAGAATTTTTCACGGTATCTATGGTTTTGATAATGCGATCTGGACAAAATTTTCCTCGTAGTTCGAACACGTCATTTTTCATCTGAGTGCGAAATTGCATTCCAATCTAATGAGTTGTTTCGAAATGATCAGAAAAAAAATATTTTGAACGGCCATATTTACGGAACCCCTTGTCTAATTTTGCTCATTGATGAACGTGATCGCGAAATTCGCGATCCGAACCTACCCTAAAAATTTCAAGTCCCTAGGCCTTACCGTTCGAAAGTTTTTCAAACTACCACATTCACGGAACCCATAGTCTATTTGTGCTCATTGATGAACGCGAGCGCAATATTCGAGATCCACACCTATCCCGAAAATTTTAAGTTTCCATTACAAAGTTATAATTTTCTATGGTTCTGGTCATGCGAGCTGGACAAAATTTTACTCCGATCGAATCAGTAGTTTCTAAGTAATCAAGAGACGAAAATTTCGAGCGGCCATATTTAAGGAACCCCTGGGCGAATTTTGCCGAATAACAAACTTAACCGCGGCATTCGAGATTCGAACCTACCCTGAAAATTTCAAGTTTCTAGGTCATTCCGTTCGAGAGTTATCGTGTATACGGACGGACGGCCGGACGGACAGACTCGAATTTTTCGACGGATTCGTCATCAGTGAGTCGAACGATTAAGACCATTTTCGGCTCAAAATTCTAAAAATACAAACATCGTGACGAAATGATATACCCCTCATGTAAGTAGTACGAGCGCTCAAAAATTAGGACCTATGTTTGTACAAGACAACAAATATTCATAAATATGACTCAATAAATAGGTACATTTCGATGTATGTTCTTTCTATTTTTATAAAATCCCTCATTATCTCTATACTAAATATAAGCATATATGAAAGTCATACTCGGGATTCGTCACAAGAATATATATTCGAGTACAATATGCCATGCTCCCTGAAGAGATCAGTTTTGTAGCATCAACTCACAACAAAAAGTCTTTGAACTATAATTATTACGTCCCACCAGCAAAACAAAAATGCATAATAAATATCACTGAATTGAAACCATTATATATCTCAGACAGATCCGTCATGAAAAGAATCCTTAACTTTCACATCACAAAAATGTATCAGTGATAGAGCTGAGATGTGGAACGACTCCCTAATTGAAGCATATTTGTGACGTTGCTGCGCTATATAGAATGTAGCTGTGCGCTCTCCCTGTATAAGATGACATGATATGTCTCCGCTATATGGCTTCTCTGTAATGGGGTCACTTGGTGAAGTACCTGAGTATTTGATGATAGATCACCATAAATTGTTTCACGAAAGTGATTTTTGTTACATGATCTTTTTTCGCATTGAAAAATAACGTAAAGACTTTTGAAATGAAAGAGGAGGGAAAATTGTATGGAATTTCATTGAAGGATATAACTAAAATTTTTCTCGAAAGAGAAGGAGAATGTTATGTCATATGAAGTTAATTTTCAATGTAGGTAGTTGTTTCTCCATTTCATTATTCCGAAGACGGGGTAGAATGATTAAGGGCTTTCGTGATGAAATCATATTACTGAATTAATGAACAAGTTATGAATTTATTTAAGGATTAGTCGACATGAAAGAGGTTTTTCCCCTGAAAAGTGACGGAGTGTTTTTATAGAACTTACTGAAGCAACAGATCTGAATTCAAGTCAAGAGGTCAAGAGTTTATACCGAAGCATATTATTATATTATCGTTGAATTCCAACCTTGAATATTCTCAGTGAGTTTCGTATTCGGCGAGTACATTTTAAGTATATACTAAGTGTCAAATAAGTTTAGTAATAATAACAATATCAACACAAACCGGGTGAAACAATTGAGTAAAATCTTCTCAATACATATTCCGAATCAGCAATGTCTAGATCTAAACTATACAGATTGCATATTGCAATCGAAGTTTTGCTATTTCACAAATATCATATTTAATGATACCAGACAAAGATCTCATGACAGTGACTTAATTCCAGCAAGCCGTTCAACTGTGTCGAAATCATTTTTCAATCATTATTTTTGAACTTTCTTCATAACACTATTAGTAGATTCTGGAGTCATGTTTCCAGAGTCCAGACAACTGTGGAAGGACAAGAATAACTGTTCAACCAATTGACATTGCATCCAAAACACCATCTAGACACGTTCTATTCACGTGGAAATCGTTCCTGAATTCGTCGTTTCGAACTCATGGGTCGTTCCTCTATACCTACGAAATACGAATAACAGATTCCGTAGACCAAGAAGAAGATCATTTGAAGGGAACAGTAAAAAAGATTGACATGAAATGAGTCGAAATCATCATTCAGTTGTCGTATCAACGTTTTCATTATTTTTGAAATTACTATTTCATTCTCTTGGGAGATTTCGAACTCATGATTCCACACAATTACGAGATCTCAATGAGATGAACCTGACTGCAGTTCATTGAGGCTGTCTAATCAACTGGAATTAATTGCAAGAAACACAATTCTGAATTAGCATATTGTCAAAAATAGCAAATCGAGATTTTTTCTCAGTTCATTATGAATTGAACAAGAATTTCACTTCTCCATCATTGGGCTGTCCAAGCACGATCAGAGAGAATTATCACATATCAAAACCTAATTTAATTTGAACAGAGTGTTGTCGCGAAAAGGAAATCTACAAGTATTTGGCCATATTCAGGTCCAAATATTCATGGTTTGAGAAATAGAATACCCAAAGAAATAGAACCGGCCTTCATCAGAATCAAATATATTTGCGGGTCAAACCGTATGGAAATGTTTCAATGTTTTTATCCCTGCCCTCCTCGGTCTCTGCGTGACCTCTCATGAGCTCAGAGCTTGTGCGAGTAGTTGGTTGGGAAGACAATTTTTGAGCTCTGCTTGCAATAATTCGCATTATTGATTAATAATGTGGTCCTTAGTTAGTCAACCAGTTTCTTCTTTTAGCACGATCTATTTCACGGAAAATACTGAAGCAGCGCGAAACAGTGTAAAAAAAACTTCAATAATAAATGGAGATATCATGGTATGCAGTTCTATTGAAGAAACAGTTCTTCGGTATAATAATTCCACTCCCCTCAATCTCTCATTTATTACTGAAGCAGAACTCAATAATCAAAGGTTTCTGCATGTCACAAGAAACTATATTTCATATTAGTGATAAATTTCGTTCGTGTCAGGAACATTATCTTCATATTCTCATGATAAAAGCTTAGCAATACTTTCGAAAGCCTAACGCTGTTGTATTTGAGCTTATACTCCGTTTAAGAATTATTGACATCTCGGTTGGCTGTGAAAAATCGAATTTAAGTTGGTAATAGACTATTCAGTAATATTTTGGGTTGCTGAATTCAAGTTGGTATAGGAATAACACTAACATAACCCATAGACACCCTGCTTTGATGATTTTATCGGGATATTGGCGAATAATTATAAAAATTAGCTCTGAAATTTTTGTCTTGTGCTATTGAAATGGAATTGAGCAGGATACATCGCGCCTTACAACAAGAGAACGCCATGCAGTTTGTCAGTGTTACTCCAAGTTTGTCAAAGATTTGGCATATATTTCCGCTACCTCGAGTTTCGCTAGTGTTTCAGGTAAACTGTTATTCACCTACTCAAAGTGTATTCTAATTGATCAATGTCTCTTAAATTTTCAGATTTCTCCAAGCACTGTCCGTAGAATATTAGCATGTTATCACAGCCTGGAATTAGCAGTGGAAGAAAACCTGTGCAATATGATTATTCCCTCAACGAGAATTACTATGTTTTCGCTAAAATTAAAAACAATGAATATATCAGGTTAGATATCCTTTTTGAACTGGCCAAAGAGCACCTGAATTTCAATCGATCGCAGACAAAATTATATTATATCATAAAAAAAGTTGGATACAAATACAAATAAGTTGATCGAAGGAAACTTCTTATTGGTAAACAGAAAAATAAAATAAATAGAGTACGATTCTGTGGTAAATACCGAGAATAAATGAAACAAAACTTAATAGGGAAGGAGGAAAAGTCACTTATCCTCCGAATGGAATATGTTATTTTTTTTCAAACGCTTTCAAATTCATTAAAATTTGGAGATTAGATTTATATTTACGATCATTATAATTGAGTGATCAATAGAAAGTTTGCCTAGATACGGTTGTCTCGCAAAATTTATTTCGATAGAATTACATTTTTCCCTACGGCGTACGGAAATGTAATTCATCGTTGACATAGCAACAATTTTCCCTACGGCGGAGGAGAAGTAAAACTTTTCGATGTTTCTTTACGTTTGAAAATCTAGTTGAAACTTGGATATTCGAAAACGGTATTCAAATTCGTCAGTGGACACTAGAAAGTATTCCAGGAGGAATGCCGAGTATATTCAAGGGTAAAGGCAGAAGGTACAGTTTTTTGAATGCTGGAACAATTGATGGATTTGTACCTGGATGTGATTTGATTCTCGACAGTGGTATTGATTATATTATATATTATGATAAGTATTACCATAAAACTATGAATGGTGAATTATTTCATAAATGGGTGATTGAAAAATTGAAACCTTCCCTGCAAAAGGATGCCCATCAATAGGATTATGTCAGCTTATTCAATAAACACCTCCAAGTCACTACACTTATACGTGGAAACAAAGTTTTCAATGAAATTTTCATCTTTGCTCTTGTATCATTTGCAGATATTTCAAGTTAATTCATTATACTTATACTGTACCCTGTACCCTGTTCGCACATTACTTTTGCTAATACTGACATTGAACACATGCTATATTGTTCAATCCAAAAGTATACTGAATAATTGTAATATTGCTCATCAATTTTAATATTGTCAATAATTCATGGACAATTCCAATAAATGAAAATAAAAATTGACTTTCATAAAGTATTCAACACCCTGGACTAAATAATTCACAAATTGGTTCATATATTGATAGTTACAGTACAAATTTCATGTCAAAATTCTTTATGTACTACTTAGATTCTTAACTTTTGTTTCTCTCTCATTTCTTAATATGTATATAACGTTTTTTCCAATCCATTTACTTGGCGCCGTGCTTGCGAAGTATAAAAAAAATTTTTGTTGTTGCAACACTTTAGCTACCTGCTAGAATTCCGTCTTGAATCCTGACATAAAATGGTACCCTTATAGTTATATGGTTAGAATTTTG